>CAUYPO010069960.1:0-43423 GCA_963574435.1 Cheirogaleus major | reverse complement strand
TCCCCATGTTTCCTATACAAAGACCATGAGTTTAATTCCTGAAAAACACTAACTCTGCTAGTTAACTTGTATAATTCTGTGGACAGAAGACAAAAGATAAAAATCACATGAGCCCAAGTGATTTTTTTTTTTTTTTTTTTTGCTTTTTCAGGCTTTTTTGGTCCCCATCCCCCACCCCTTAGCTTCCAGGAAATTTCAGCCCAAACCCACGGCCATAATGTTTGGATCAAGTTAGGTTCCTTGTGACATCCACTTCTCTCCTCCATTGTGATCCGCAGTTCTCAGACTTTAATGTGCACAAGAGTTCTCTGAGAAGTCTGTTTAAAAGCATATTCTTGGGCCCCAGACTCTGATTCATTCAGCCCAGGGTGAAGCCAAAGCCTTCTGGACAAGTGCCCATGGTGCCCAAATTGTATTTTGAGAAATGCTGACTTAGATGGTCTGTGTCATTTTTCATTTCTATTTTTTTGCTTTATTTGTAATAAAGCAGGATATGTTCAGTCCTTTTAGAAATGGAAAGGGAGGTATGACTCCTAAGTAAGTGGGATATTTTTAAAAACTAACTGAACTAGTTTTAATTGCAATAACTAACATAAGGTAAATTGACTTAAATTATAATTCTGGTTATAAAGCTTCCATATCAGTCTAGGATTAATTTTAGCATCTTTCCTACCAAAAGAAAGTTCTAAGTTACTCTATACTTAATAAAAAGAATTTAACTGAATGAAATACAAGACACATTTTAAAGTAAATTAAAGGGAAATCTTCAAATTTCAAAAGTACCACAGAAAGTAATATCTATTGATGGTATATATTTGTTTATTTGCTTCTTAACTCCAATTTAAAAGATTAATCATGAACCTTTGGGAAGGACAAAGGGTAGAGATTTTTGTGATGCCAGATAAGATTGATAATACTAAAATCCAAAACAATTTACTTTAAAAACTCACACATACACATATTTGTCTTTTTAAATTATGAACATATTTTGGACACTTTCATTTAGCATAAAATATGTATCATTTTAACCAGAAACACACATCCTTTGGAAATATTGAATATTCGATAATTAACGGAAACTCAATAAAGGGATTCTTTAGAAACAAAATGTGAGTAGATTATTTCTGTGGTATCCTCTCGAGAACTTAAAATATTGGATAGTAATTGTCAAGTAAAGCATCTTCCAACAGATATAAGCCTGATAAGACAGACTTCTGTGGGGACACTTTACCTGCTTCCGTTTGTTCCCAACACCAGATCCAAGAATCTGTAGATAAACATTATCTGGAAGAATCTTTTCAGCCCACACTTAAAGATGACAAAATTACTTGCTAAAAGTGGCTAACTCACATTCTAGAATGAGAATATGAACATATTCTATGGCTGGCCTGGGGGGAAACGTGCACGGCAAACACGAGGTCTGATGGCCAGTTCCACCCCTGCCACGTGGTCAAGACCAAGTCTTCAGCCTGACCCTGACCCTGTCTGGACCCCTTGTCTCCTGTGCATCTAGTGCCTTTTGTCCAATGCCATCATGCTCTGAAATTTCAGTTTATTTGTTTAAGGTATCTTGTACATGGTTGATCATTTTAATGATTCTTTTTTAGACTTTTCGTTCAAGATGGTGCAGTGATTCGATGCTTTAATTCACCACTTCTCTTCATAAAGAAAGTAATGATAGATAACATATAAAGACATAAAAACAAACATATAAAGTTGATCTCAAAAACAAGATAAACATATCTGCAGACCAAGAAAGAACATAAATGCAAAGCAGTGAACTGGGCTGAAGCTGCAGACTCCTTGGGGTTGTATCAAAAGTATGTGGCAACGTGAAAAGGCTCCCACTAGCCAAAGATGGAATGACTGGGATCTCATCATCAAAAAAGAATAATATCTACAAAAAAACTGATGCACAGTAAAAGTGAGAACTCCTGAGTCGATAATGAGACTTAACAAAAATATTGGTCACTTTCTAAGAATGCTAGAGAATCAACTCAATGTTCTGAAGTCTGGCAAATTGAGGAAAAGAATCAAGGATTTATCATGCCTTTCTATAGGAACTACCCCTCAGGACATCTATACTTTATAAAGTTAGCCACGTGTGGTGGTACACACCTGTAGTCCCAGCTACTCAGGAGGCTGAGGCAGGAGGATCACTTAAGTCCAGGAATTCAAGGCTATAGTGAGCTGTGATTGTGTAACTGTGCACCAGCCTGGGCACTAGAGCAAGACCTTTATCTTAAAAAAAAAAAAAAAAGTTAATGAGGGAAAATTCTTCTTCTTTAGGAGAATTCTACCTAATAAATAGATAAAATGATAGAATTAGAATATCGAATATCATCATTTTGCAGCCCCTAATGAAATAACGGATCTGGGTAGTTAGCACTAATGCCTGCTAAAACTAGCAGGTGAAAAGTTGATGAGGAGCTGACTGACAAATCTCAATGTCATGGAAAAATAGAAACATGTTCTGTGCCTTCTCCTGGATGCCATAGGAAGTCTACACCACCACCTAGCAAGTCTTCTTGCAAATAACATCAAAGTTGAATCTCATCAAGCCTCCTCCAGATCTGTGACCATTTTACAGGTAACAGAGGGGATGGAGGAACATATTAAACCACATCGCAAAGGAAATAAGACTGACCGAATGCTGAGAATTGTGTAATAGAAAATCAGTTGATAGCCAATAGGGACATGGGCATTCATTATATGTTCTCCCTAGGTTTGCTGTTTGAAAATTTCCATAATAAAATGCTTTGCAAATGAACCTGTCAGCTCAGCCCATCCTGAAAATAATGTAATACTAAGAATAATCTAGAAAAGCAATAATGAGAACAAATATTTTTAAAGAAGCAGCTTGATATATATAAAAAGCATATGCAGCTGACTATGTATGTGGGGGTAAGGAAAGACTTCTAGGACCCTGAGTGGAATTTCATTGATTCTGTATATCTTTGGCAGTCAGATGTGGTCTGAGGACCAGCGGCACCAGTATCACATGGGAGCTCACCAGAAATACAGGCCACACCCCAGACCTCCTGAATCAGAAACCGCATTTAACAAGATCCCTCAGTAACTTGTATGCACAGGGAAGTTTGAGAAGCGCTGTTGTAAATCACTTTGGAAAGAAATACTATCCTCTAATCCATGAACTACCGTGCTATTCCATTTATTGAGATCTACCTTAATGGCTCTCAGCAATTTTTCATAGTTTTCTGCGGAGAAGCTGTATTAGGCCGCCTGCGCTGCCATAACAAAATACCACAGGCTGTGTGACTTAAACAACAGACATTTATTTTCTCACAGTTCCGGAGGCGAGAAGACCATGACCAAGGTGCCAGCTGATCGGATTCCCGGCGAGGGCTCTCTTATTGGCTCGCAGATGGCTACTCTGTCCTCACGTGGCCTTTCCTGTAGAATAAATTGTCTATGTACACAATCATATCACCTTCAAATAAAGGCAGTTTTATTTCTTATTTTTCAGACCTTATACTTTTTGCTTAGACAAAATGTCTATGACCACCCCCCAAATATAATTTTGAATGAAAGTGGTGATAGCAGACATCCTTGTCTTGTCCTCAGACTCAAAGGGAAAGCATGACATTTGCTGAAGGCTTTTCATAGTTACCCATTATCAGACTGAGGAAGATTCCTTCTATTCCTAGTTTACCCATAAATGTTAACATGAACGGATGCTTATTCTCATCAAATGTTTATTCTACATTTATTAAGGTGATCTATAACAGTGCCCCCTTTTCCATTCTTGCGTTAGTTATCTGTACCTTACCTATTTTTTTCTTGGCATGTATGTATTGCTAAAGATTTTATTAATTTCTGGATTCATTGATTTTCTCTATTGGGCATTTGTTTTCTATTTCATAGATTTCTACTCTATATTTTCTTTCTCCTTCTCTGATTATAACTTGTTCCTTTTTTCTAGCTTCCTGAAATATAAACTTAAATTATTGGCTCAAATTTTCTTCTTCCTAATGTAATTATATAAGGCTATGAATTTTCTTCTGAGTATTACTTTAGCTGCATCCTGTAAGTTTTGATATGTCACACCTTCATTCAGTTCAAAATATTTTCTAATTTTCATTGTGATTTCTTCTTTGTCTCATGGATTACTTACAAATATAATCCTTACTTTTCAAATATATGGGAATTTTCTAGTAATGTTTCTCTAGTTAATTATCTAGTTGTCTTTCAAGTTGTGCTGTGATCAGAGAACATATTGTCTCTAATTTCAAGTATTTGAAATTTACTGAAATTTGCTTTATGACCCATGTTAAATTTTTTTAAAAAATGTTTCATGTGTGTTTGAAAAGAATTCTACAGATGTTGATGCAATATTCTATATGTCAATTAGGTCAAGTTTACTAAGTATGTTATTCAAAATTCCCACACCTTTACAATTGTTTTTCTACATGTATCAATTACTGAGAGACCTCTTAGTATCTCCAACTAAAAGTGTCAGCTTATCTATTGTTTCCAATTTCTACCAATTTTTGCTACATTTATATTGAGACTATGTTATTATATGCAAAATTCGAATTGCTCCATTTTTCTGGTACATCAAACACTTCATCATCTTTTACTTTCTACTTTTCTGTATCTTTATGGTTTAGATGTTGCTATGGTTTCAATATGGTTTGTCCACACCAAAACTCATGCTGAAATTTGATCCCCACTGTGGCAGTGTTGGGAGGTGAGGACTACTGGGAGGTGTTTGTGTCATGGGTGTGAAGTCCTCATGAATAGATTAAAGCCTTCTCTCAGGGGTGAGTGAGTTCTCACTCTCTACTCTCTTAGAAATGGATTAGTTCCCAAGTGAGCAGGCTGTTAAAAAAAAGTCTGGCCTCTTTGGTTTCTCTCTCTTGCTTTCTCTCTCACCACGTAACCTCTTTGCAAATGTCCACTCCCCTTCCACTTTCTGCCATGAGTTGAAGCAGCACAAGGCCCTCAGCAGATGCAGCTGCCCAATCTTGAACACTCCAGCCACCTAGAATCATGAGCCAAATAAACCTCTTTTCTTTATAAATTACCCAATATTTTGTTGTAGCAACACTAAACAGACTAAGACAGATGAATTTCTTGAAAATGCTATATATTTAGGTTTTAATTGTTTCATAATTGGCAATTTTAGTCCATTTATGTTTGATGTAATGACTGATTCTTTTAGATTAACCCTACTATCTTACTCCGTGCTTTTTACTCATCCTATCTGTTCCTTGGTTCTTTTTCTCTTCTTTTCTAACTTTCAGATTTGATTGAAATTTTTTTTAAAAATTTCAGCTCCTCTTGTATTAGTTTAGAAGTTATATACCCTTTTAATGGTGACTTTAGATGGCAACATGCATCCTTTGACTTATCAAAATTTATTACTGTTTTATTGTTTTATTAAATTAATATTCATTTAAATTTACCTATATATTTTTATATTTTATTTTATTTTTTTATTTTTTGCTCTTCATGCTTCTCTCCATCTCCAAACTTCCATCTGGGGTATTATTTAGACAGGAGGAAAATCTTCCATCTGGAATCATTTTCCTTCAGTCTAAAGAATGTCCTTTAGAATTTTCATTTGTGTGAGTTTGCTAATGACAAATTTTCTAAATTTAGTGCTTGCATGAAAGGTCTTTACTTTCATTCCTGAAGGATATTTTCACTGGGCTTAAAATTTAAGGTTGGCAATTATCTTTCCTCAGCACCTCAAAATATGATTCCATTGTCTTCCAGGTTCCATCATTTCTGTCAAGTGTCAGTTAAATTCTTGCTTCTTTGAAGGCAATCATTTTTTATCTGACATTTTATTTTTAAACTTTGGTTTTCAGGAATATTATCATGATATGCCTAAATATGATTTTCTTTATATTCATCTTGTTTGGGATTTGTAGGCATTCTTTGTGGCTTGATGAATTTCATCAATTATAGAAAATTCTTATCTTTAATTTATTCAAATTTTGCTTCCACCTCATTCTCTTTCTCCTTTTTTTATGAAATTACAATTACTCATAAAGTAGAGCTTTTCACTTCACTTCATCCTCATAGTTTTTACCCATATTCTAATGTTCCTTCCCTTTTGTGCCTCCATTTTTCATTCTGGATATTTGCTTTGACCTATCAGGCTGTTTCTAATTCTCTCATCAGCTGTGTCAATCTGCTCTTAAACCCAACTACTGAGATTTCCTATTTCAGTCATTACATTTTCTCTTCTAGATTTTGTTTGCTCTTTCCTTATATATATACATATATAGTTTCCACATCTGCCAAAATTTCAATCTTGTCCTTTACCATCTTCACCAAAGTATATTTACTTTAAATTCTATATCTGATAATGCCAATATCTAGTGTCCTTGTGAATTTATTTCCATTGTGTTGTTTCTGTCAGCTTTCATTTGTGTCTCCTGTCTGGATACTTTTTTATTATTCCCTGCATATTGTATTTGCAAAATTCCTTATAGAAGTAATTTGAGACCACAAATGATGACATTATATGTTTCTCCAGGAGAGATTTATAGTTTCTTCACCTTGGGATACTAGCACTCTGGATCACCTGCAAGGATCAACTTCCCATTCACCTTTCTGTGTTCCTAGAGAGCAACCCTTTAGGGTCCCAACTCAAAGTCCCAACTTTAGTGGACCCTGGACACCAATCCCTGTTGCTTTAGCTTTGTGGGGTATCAAAACCATTACATCACCACTTGACCTCTCAGCCTTTATTTCTAGGAAAAAGAGAAAAGCAGCCCAACTCCAGAATCCCCTCTTTGAGCCTTCCCCATTTCTATCCTAGCTTTGGGATTGTTCACTATCTTTCTGGAACCACAGTTTTTGTTTGTTGACTTTTCAAATTACACTCAGCAGGAGGGTCAAAATTACTTTGTCTACTATTATTAAAAGCAGAATACATTTAAATATAATTTCTTCCTTTCTTTTTAATTTTAAATAAGAGGATCTAGGGAGAAAAAGCTTTTTAATTCTTCCTATTCCCAAAGTGGTTCCTCAATTTATAATTACTCAATCTAAAAAAACTAAATACTCATTTGACCAAGTTGATTTCTTTTAGAAGGCATTAATTTAAACAAATGGTCATGTCAGAATATTACTATGACTTTTGCTTTCTTCAAAATCTTAACACAACTATGCTTCATAGCCACAAAGTTTGTCATAGCTAATATAACCATAGGAATAGTAGATGTACACCCCATAGGCAAATTTACCTCAGAGTTGTTTACTGAGATTATGGTTTTCATACAATAGACTAAAGATATTTCAAAGCTTGCTGTAACTATTTTAAACTTTTTAGAATCATTATATAAGCATATTGGCCCAAGTACTATCTAATTAAAAATCACCATTCCTATCCAAAGATGAGTTTTTTCCAATCTTACTGTATCCAAATTTTAAGCATTTAAGTAAATTCAATTTAAATCAAAAACATACTTTTTGACCAAAAAATTTTGATCTTTAAAACCTCTTCAGATTAGCATTTGAGACTGAGAAATTGCTTTTTAATATTTAAAACCCATCCACCATTTAACAAACATTTGTTGAACACCAACTATATGTCAAACATATAAGGATATTGCTAGGTTCCTTTTTAAAATATATCAGACTCTTGCTCATTTACTTTGCTGATTTATGTGCCATGTTAAACATTACTGTCTGTAACATAATCAGTGAAAAGAATATTTCCCAGTTCTCTATGTAATGTGTCTTTCTAAGACAGCCTTGAAATTTAATCCAATGTCTGCATTATCTTCCTCATAAAAGGGGACAAATGCAATTGATAGTAAATGACATCAACATTCTTTTCTACTCACCCAGCAAAAATTATGACCTGTGGTTGGAATATTTCTAAAGCAAATCTATACCTAATTGGAACTTGCCTCTATAGCAGGGGTGATTTGAGAAGTGGATAAGGATCATAGAAGTGGCAGATTAGATGTCTGGCTTGCCAGAGCCACAGATGCACTTTTAAAAGTGAGGAAACTGAAGTTGAGTGAAAGTAAAAGAAATTTTTATGGTCTTAGCTAGCTAAGGCCAACTCAAGCCAGAATCCACTTCTATCTCCCAGATCAATCTTTATGGTAGCACAAAATGAAATTGAGTGATTTGATTCTACAACTAATATCTTCTGAATGTATTTTTGCTTGTGTGTATAAACACAAATGATTTATTTAATTATTTGAATATTTTGAGGCTTGATTTCTTTTCCTTTTTGTTATAATTTCAGACAGAATAGAGAACCACCAATTTTTTAAGACCTATAATTATCAAGAGGGCTCATGTTCAAGTCAGGAAAACAATTTGTATCATTTTGTGTCTATGTCTAAGAAATTCAGCAATATCTGGGATGGCTCAGATGAATCTTATGTTCATTCGTATGTTTCTTTTAATGGCATACAAGGAGGGAAGGAAGGTAGGAAGGAGGGAGGGAGAGAGGGAGGGAGGGAGGAAGGAAGTAAAGAAGGAGGAAGAAGGAAGGGAGGGACCCTCACAGTGGTGCTACAAAGCTAGGATTATCCCAGGGGGGACTGTGGTTAGCTGACAAGATTTTGAGCACATAATTGTTAGTGTCTTTTTTGTTTGTTTTCAGATTACAGGTACCCTTTTGGAAAATAAGATAATAAATGCAAGAACAAAGTAATGGATGCTGAAGCCTGTTCTGTTGTCTAAGCCTTTGGCCAAGTTGCTCTGTACTATGGTCTTTAGATCAGTGGTTCTCAACCTTGGATGCACAATTAACATATGCTGAAGGGCTGCAAAGAATGCTAATGCCTGGGCCCCATCCCAGCAAGTCTGATTTCTTGGTCTGAGACAGGGCTTGGCCATGGGGAATTTTCTTTAAAAGCTCCAGGAGTCATGCTCAGATGGAGCCAGAGCTGACAGCAACTGCTCTAGATGCTGCTCTGGAGTCAAGAGAAACAATTTCCATTAGTTACAAAAATGGAAATTTATTCCTTGTGATGTGGGCTTCTTTCTTCGAATGAACTAGAGAAGGGTGGATACTTTCTCATATAAGATAAAGTCCTTTGCTTCTGTTAGAAATTTTTCACCACCTGATTCTTTCAAGGATTGGCCCATTGTCTCCTATCACCTAGCAAAACCTTAGCAGTCCAAGCAGAATGACAGGACTCCATGGTCAGGTTTCAGAACCTTAAGAACCTTACAAGTGCAAGGTCTGAGAACTCTAACTTCCTGAAATGACCTCATCAACTATTAACTCAGAAATCTTATTTGGGACAAAGAAAATAAGGAACAAATTAGAAGAGAAACTTTCCATCACATTTGCCCAGTTTTAACGTAAAATATCATCTTAATTTTAGTACTACCAACATAACATTTTAAATAGCACTTTCTTCTAATACCTTGGCTCCTTTTCATTTGCATTTGTATAGCCAATGAAGGAAAACGGGCTTGCTCACGCTCACTTTGTAGATGAGCATGTGCATAGTTTCAGTGATTTGCTCAGAGTCAACAGTCATTGACAGAACCAAGAAGTTGAAGCTGTGTTGTAATGTCCTTTCTGATATTCTACAATTCATACTAAAAATACTGGAAAGATGCTTACCTGAAGGTATATTTTAGGAATCATGATTTAAGTCTAGATCATCACATTTAATGAAATTTAAAATAACCATAAGAATAATAAACCTGGAACAAAATAAATTCTGCAACTTGAAAGTTAGATCTCTATAATCTGTAAAGACATGTACAAATTATATTTGGCTTTACCTTGTAGTTATATCACCATTGGGTTTCAAAATGAATTTTGTCTCATATTTATAATTTCCTGTAATAGATATCTAATTCAAGTATAAAATCATGTGACAAAATGACAGCCATAAGGGGGAAATTATAAGTGATTATTTACTGTGGACTACTAGAAATAGCAAATTAGACTCTTTGAGCATAGTGACTCTACATAGTTTTTAGAGAAGAAACTAAATACATCTTACATTAATCTATCTTGCATTGGCACAAATCTATTTTGCACTGGAACAATAAAAATGTTTCCCCTCCTTCCCTCCCCATACCAAAAAAAAATGCTCCCAAAAGAGGGAATGGTGAAAATAAAAATTATTTCTCCCCCCTTTTTCTTGGTTTGTAGCAGATATGGATAGCCAGAGTGCAAGCCCAGGAAGGTTTTCAGCTATGGTTTCAAATTGGGGTCCCAGGTCTCAGTACTTATAAATACTGCTGTAACATCTTGAGTACTATAGTGGGGCCTCTGGTGGCCACATACATTATCAGGGGAGAGGCGGGGGGAACTTACCTATTTTCCCAAGCTTATTTCTATTAAGAGTCAAATAACATAAGGTTCACTGATCCATATCATACATACATCAAAAGCAATGATAATGTTGCCAACAAGAAATAAATCAAGAAGGGTTCATGCTCCGAGTAACCTGGAAGGCCCCACGCTCACCAGGAAAGAAGCACACACTGCTCTCCCATAACCCTCCGGAATAAGCCCCGGAATGACAATATCTTGGCTGCGTTCAATACACAGCTCTTCAGACAAAAGCAATCTTTCCATTTTGCACTTATTTTTTTGTAATTCATTTAGAAATTTCAAGTAAGCTAAATATGAATATATTTTTCTAAAAATTAAAAGATTCTTTTAAAGTAAGCAAGTAAGCTTGGAAAATATTTGGGAGAAATGGGAAGCTCTATTTTCACCTAAACAGATTTCATATTTCTGTACTAAAATAAAAATATATTTGCTACCTTGTTGCTGCTTCATGACCATTTCCCACTTTTGGTTTGCGATATCGTACATAAGGTACTCAGCTGGGAACCAAGCCATCGTAAGTTTATAGGAATGGTACGAAATCTTCAAAGAGACATTACTTAAAATCTGCTTGCTAAGCAATTTTTAAAAGGAAAAAGGAAAACTCTTATCTATGAACAAGATCTCCAAACTCAATTAAATTTTCTCTAAGAACACTCTTTAAAACAGGCTATAAGCAAAGGGACTCTTCCATTGTTCCGTGACGTTCAAAATCTCTGTTCATAAGTTCTTACTAAACAAGTATTTCTTAGTTATTGGCTTGGGGTTTTTTATTTCACCAGTATAAATAGAAAAGTAATTGCATAGAAATCTTGAAAGATATTTTTGTGACTGAAAGAAACGGAAAAAGGAAAACTTTACAGTATGATTTTGGTAGTAAAAAAGCATAAATTTAACGTTTTACACTCATGATTAACATATATTTAATCATGAGATGTGTGAGGATCTCATCTACTGTAGTTGCATGTCAAGTTTTAATCACTGTATTTTTTTTCTCTTCATCACCCATGAAATACAAGAACAGCTTTCACTTCGTTTTTGTGTACACAAAAGCAAAATAGAAAATCTATGTTCTTTTGCTGCCACCCAGTGGCTCTGATCAATAAATGCTATGACATATCTCAAATAGGACAGAAAAGCATTCTATGAGTATGAAAGAGAGACACATGCACACCTTAAAGAAAACCCAAAGCATGAAAATCCAAACTGTTAAAAGTGATATGTTTTGAAGGGGGTAGTCAAATTATAAAATGTTCCTTTGTGTTGCA
Organism: Cheirogaleus major; assembly: GCA_963574435.1. Taxonomy (NCBI): domain Eukaryota; kingdom Metazoa; phylum Chordata; class Mammalia; order Primates; family Cheirogaleidae; genus Cheirogaleus; species Cheirogaleus major. The sequence continues at coordinate 31,855 of CAUYPO010069960.1, read as the reverse complement.
TAAAAATTGAGAAAAACCTCCCCTAAATTGTACGTTCAAGCAACAATGGTAACACTGAACGTCACTCTTCCTAGTCACAAGCTAACTGGGCATCAACACAGAGTTGGCACTCAGTAAACACTTGCTTCCCACAGCTACATTTGTATTTACTGTTTCATCAAAATGCTAATTATAACCAAGTGGGGGGGAAAGCATGATGCAAAGCTATTTGCAGTTGAGTGTCAATGGAAAACAGGTAGAAAGAAAATATTTTAAATGTTAGTCCACTAACATTTATTGAAGTCCCTCATGGGGGGCTTATTTTCTGTGAAGAGCATGTTTTACATGGCCCAGGGGAGACAGAATCTATAAGTTCAAGGAAATAATTATTTTTGAGGGATATAACCAGGTGTATCATTAGTAATCTTGAATAGTTTTAAGATGGTCTAAGCCAGAGGACAAATTGTCAAACATGATCAAAAGTGGCCATTCAGGATGAATTTTCCATTGCTGACACTAGCAATAGAATGCACCATCAGAAATGGGATATGGCTCCAATTCATGTTTGAAAGTTGGTGTACAAATTTAACACCAACAGCACATTAATCCAAACTGAAACCAGCTAGATAAGTGTTTTAAAATTCAGAGCAAGTTTGGCCAATCAGCAAATAGCATTCATGACTGATCCAGGTCCTCTCCTGATGTGCAGTTCCTTGGTCAGGGCAAAGACAACGGTGGTTAAGGCGCAGTCTCCAGAATAGACTCACTAATTGTGTAATCTTGGGTAAGGCCTAACCTCCTGGAGTCTCAGTAACTTTACTTGTAAACAGAAAATAATAAATACCCACCTCCATTGGCTTGTTGTATAGATCACAGGTGGGATAACACAATGCCTGGCAAGGACTTGGTGTTAGCTGCTGTTAATGCATACGCTCTAACACATGGACACATGCATGACATTAATAAACACACGTACGAAACAATTACTCTTCAGAGAGAAAGGAACGATTGAAGAACTCGGTGCTGTAAATTATTTTTTAAATTTAATAACCTGTACTTTAATTATAGACACCAATACAAAAAAGGAAACATTGCACCTGATTTCCAGGTGTGAAAATGACAATCTAGTGGGAATTTTAAAATATCATTTATTCTACTTCATTTACTTTATCATAATAAAAAGCAAAAATATTTAAAATAATTAGAAAGAATATCATTAAAAACAAGAACTCAATACAGTCAATTATGCTTCCCAACTCACCTATCAGTAAGCATTTCTTATTTATCTCTGACAAAAATACCTATTTGAGGAAGAGGACTCTAAAACTTTGCCTTGTAGAAATTTGAATACATTGAAAATGTCTTCCAATGAGTCAAGGAATTGAAGGAACTTTAAGATGTATTTTAAATTAAAGCCCAAGTCTTATTCTGACCAGCATCTCAGGATGCAGACCCTAGCAATTGCACTCCTTGGTATTTGCCCAAATGAATTACAAACTTATGTCCACACAAACCCTACCAATGGATGTTTATAGCAGCTTTATTCATATTTGCCAAAACTTGGAAACCACCAAGATGTCCTTCAGTAAGTGAAGAATAAATAAACTGTGATGCATCTAGACAATGAAATATTATTCAGTGCTAAAAAGGAACGAGCTATCAAGCCATGAAAAGACATGAAGGTTCTTAAATGCATATTACTAGGTGAAAGAAACCAATCTGAAGAGGCTACACACTGTACGATTCCAACTATATGACATTCTGAAAAAGGCAAAACTACAGATAGTAAAAAAAATTAGTGGATGCCAGAGGTGGAAGCAGGGAGAGAGATGAACAGGTGGAGCACAGAGGATTTTTAGGACAGTAAGGCTACTCTGTACGATGCTGTAATGGTGGATACATGTCATTTTCATTTGGGCAAATCATGGAATGTACAACACCGAGAGTGAACCCTAATGTAATCTGTGGACTTCAGGTGATTTTGATTTGTCAACAAATGTACCATTCTGGTGCAAAATGTTGTTACTGGGGGAGGGTTGTGTCTATGTGGGCACAGAGGGTATAAAAGAACTTTCTGTGAGCCTAAAACTGCCCTAAAAAATAAAGTTTACTAATTAATTTTCTTAAATTACATATAAGGGGGAAGAAGAATACAGACAACAAAAACATCTCACACAATTATAGCTTGAGATGATTATTTCAAATATTTCTGTAAACTTCAAGGCAGTACATAAGGACTAAGCTTATCAAATCAAAGTTTAAGAAGATATGTATAAAGCTGTACATAGTACCTCCCACAAAAGAATTAAAACCCATATTAACACTATTTACAAATGTTGTTTGTAATATCTTTTCAATGTTATATAAATTATTTTAAGTTATTATAAATGCCTAGCTTAAAGAATGAAATTTAATTACAGGTATTTCTAGTGTTATATATTTAGGCAACATAGCATAGCTGGGAAATTTCAAATAAAAACTTGTGCTAAACTAAAATTTTAGTGATGTCAATAATTAAGCAAACACTATTAACTTAGTCTTTATTAGTGTTTTCTACAAATTTTAAAAGGTGATAGATAAAAACTAGCAATTCTAATTCCTTAAACCCAAATTTTGTTTTAACTGCTCTTAGGACAAATTTTTAAATGATTTTACATTTTGCTACATCTCTGACATGTATAATTTCTAATAATGAACAATCAATTTTCATTATAATCCAGTTGGGTTCCAGTGAGACAACAGATTATAAGCATGTTTCCTATGAACTAGCCTCCCCTGATAAAAATTAGGTCCAATAAAATCCCTTTTCCAATTTAGCATTATTTCAAGCAAAGATCACACTATCACTTTCATATGCTAACTCTACTGTTGTGGCGTCTAAACTTACCTTAAATAATATTTAGATGTTCCAAAATAGCATGGATGGCCGATTAGAAAAAGACCCATTCCAAATAAGAGTTCTTATCCTCTAACTCTAACTGGAATGCAATTTGTCTAAAATTAAACTATACCCAAATTTGCGGAAACTATTAAATGCCTACAGACTATACTTTATATATAATGTATGTGTATATATGAGACAATGAAATATTTGCTACCACATTTAAGCATTCTTATATTATTCCCCATCACTGAAGTCTTTCATTGCCTAAAATTTCAAAAACCAAATAACTTGTATTCACTGCAGTATCTGTCGTGCTTTTTTGAACAAATTTTGTTGGTAAGTACAACTTTTTTTCTCATTTCATTTTACCAAAGAAATTATGTACATGACAAAAACAAAAACAAAACAAATTGTTATGCTCCCACTTCACCTCTGCAAGGGCACTTTTAAACCATTTCTGTCTTTAGTTCTGGTGATTACCTTCATAACACCTACCCACATTGCTGTACTACTGGACATCATCTACGGACTCTCCAGCCTGAAAAATTGAGATTTAATTTATACTACTCCCTTGCCAATGCCTTCCAATATTTGATGGCATTATTAAAAAAAATATCACTATTACCTTTGCAACTTAAAACCTTACTCATCCATACATCTGGCTTTCTCACCATATAAGGATGCCCTCTACTCGCCTCCCCATTTTTAACTCACTACTATCATACCTTTACTTTTACATTATCTAGGTCGATTTAATTTACATTCTTGTCTTTCATGTTTTATCTACAAAGCTGAAAACCAACAAGCAGCCATGTACAATATTAAAAGAAAAAATTAAACTGGACCCAAATCATTAAAAGTAAAAACCCACTTCTGAGTTCTGTAATACCTAACCTTAAAGAAAGAAAACTGAATAACACATTATACAGTTAAGAATTAAAAAAAAAAAAAAAAGATGTTTTAAAAAATATCTCCATTCAGATGAGTTCAATATGAGATTTTTAAAGTGGTATGTGCTTATCCAAGAGCAAATTACACACAACTTATATAAGATGTTTTAAGTATTTATTTTCATTATTTGAACCCGGCTGCAGTATTACATCAGGAAAAGACCACATGGCACATGATAGTAATAGGCTTGGTGAAAAATCTCCTCTCCATGGAAACCTGATAGGGTTTTCTTTAAACAAGTTTCTCCAAACCAAGATAACAGAGTTTAAAAGATGGCACACTCAATCATAACTGACAATATCTGTTAGAAAGGTCTGAACATTTTGGCTTTGGAAAAAGTACAACAGACCTTCGACATTTCAAGTTTTAAGTCTTGAGATTTCTGCCAAAATTCAAAAATACTCTTGAATATTTACAGGAGTAAATATTTTTACACAGGTTTACACAGGTTCTTGGTTTTCTTCAGAATTACATTTTTATTTTGTGTCAAAGATTTTTACACATATTTTCATATCCAAGTTATTAATCTCTTTAATAGTTTCCTTTCATCTGATGACAATTTTTATTTGTTTGCTAGAGCTGCCATAACAAAGTACCAGAGATTGGGTGGCTTACACAACAGAAACGTGTTGTCTCACAGTTCTGAAGGCTAGAAGTCCAAAAGCACAGTGTCAGCAGAGTTGGTTCCTTCTGGGTGCCGTGAGAATCTGTTCCAAGCTTTTCAACTGGTTTCTGGTGGTTTGTGGGCAATCTCTGGTGTTCCCTGGCTTATAAACGCATCACCCTAATCTCTGCCTTCACATTCACATGATGTTCTCTGTGTGTATGTGTCTATGTCCAAATTTCTCCTTTTTATAAGGACACCTGTCATATTGGATTAGGAGTTCATCTTCACTAATTACATCTGCAATTACCCTATTTCTAAATAAGGTTACATTATGAGGTACCGAGGCTTAGGACTGTAATTATATGAATTTTAGGGGAATACAATTCAAATCATGGCAGCCATTTTAATGAGTGAATAAATGAATGAGACGGCAAGTGAGGAAAAAAACTGTAGGTACTGAAAGGTTAGCTAAGCTAAATCATTAGCTGAGTAACGACTTCTTGCATGGAATTTAGCAGGAATTAAAATTGTGCCTTGGCAAAACTACAAAATCGTATATATTCCATGGACCTCTAAAAGTCACTCACAAATAGTAAAAATCACAAATGTTAAAAGCCACAAATGTCAAAACCCACAAAACTTGCAACTACTATACATACTTTTAAATAATGATTTTTAAGGGAAAATAATAGAAAAGAAAGTATCAGAACTAGAGTAGTAAATGAATTCAGTTTAAATAAGTCAAGGAATACATTATTAGATAGATCAAAAGACATCAAATGAAACAATGCCAGCCAGATACATTACAACACGGTCTATAAGCAAGCCATTTCTATTGCACTAAATTGGAGGCAATTTCTTATTATAATAATTTTTTAGTTACTTTAATAACTAAGCCTTTTTGGATAACATCCAAGATGAATTGTACTCAATAGTAAACTGTGCATAACAAGCATCTTTTCTTTATACAAAAACATTTTTCAACGTAGCATCTCAATAGATAATACCTACATAACAAGGAATTGAAGGCATTCTTCTCTATTTCTCCTAATCATCTCATTCAAATCAGGATATTACCATGAATTTCCTGGGTACTTGGCTTTAAAATATTGTATTACTATAAACTTTAAATTCAAGCCCTATATAGGTCTACATTCATTTCAGCAGAAGCATCTTGAAATGCTGAATTATCATCTTCAATTTTCTTCAGTCATTTATTGTAGCTGCCAAACTGAAATGGTACACCTTAAAGGCAACACTAAACTGAAAAGCAAATAATAAAAAAGAGTCTTTTAAATGTTTCATTTATAAAAGCGTATTTTTCCCACCATCAAATTTTGTATACTGTCTGAAATATATCACTTTACAAAATTGACATCTCACCTGCAGGTATTGTGTCATGATAGATTTGCTAAACTTAAACATTTATGGGGGGGAGGGTAAAAACTAGCATCTTCTTTCAACCAATTAAGAACAGATAAGTAATATCGAGCTGGTTGGTGCGGGTTTTTAGCTGGGTAGGGGGCAGAATGGGCATGGAGTTAAAAATTAAACCTCAATTGCCAATAGCTATCACTATAGCCATCACTTTTCTGTATAGCTTTACTAATCTTTCTGGCTGTATTAAAAATTATGCCATAAAATAAGCACTTTAAAAAGGCACATCAAGTCAGAGGGTGGCTGTTCCAAAGAGTAGTCTATGACTGTTAACTCACTTTGATAGGAAAATGAATCTGCAAACCAAAAACATTCAAAGCATTTTCTTGAAATCCTGCTAACAAGCAATATAATAACAAATTATCCAAGTGGAACGAATCTACAGAAATCTATTACAAAGTCCTGTATACTTTCCCCCAACATAATTGTTAATGATAACTATAAAATGCTACTATATAAAATAAACAAAATGTGGCTTATATTTCCAAAACTGAAGAGTTTTAGACCAGGATATAGGGAAAGATAAATGTTTGTATTTGTCAAGTATATTCACATTGTATTTTTATATAAAATAGGTTGCTACCAAGATCATTCGGTAAAAGCCACTGAATTTATCTGAGCAAATTTACTAACTATGCTTTGAAGGGAGAAAAATGAGACACCAGTGCTTCTTTTTCTTCCCTTTACGTACCAAACTTAGCTATTACATGAGACCCAGAATCACTGTTCAAATCTTTCTCAGCTAATGTCACTTTGTAAAGCCAGAATTTCTGAAAATGTATTGCATAAAATTATAATTTAACTGTATCATAAACTGAGTGACTCCTAAAGTATCTTTTCCTCCAATGACATATTTAAGGATAGAGTATCACTTCTCAGCCTTTTGGCTAAGATCGAGTGTAGAAAATGTATCTACATTCAATACATTGTCCATTCTTGAAGCATTTCCTATATTTCTAGTCAATTTTAAAAGGCCTATTTAGAAATAATACCAATTCATTTCTAATTGCTAAGTAGAAGAGTTTTTTAATCAGCAGGATATCTTAAAAACTAATCAACTTGACATAACCTGTTAATTCCAGGAATGTAAACCATAATTCAAGCTTCAGTTTTTCTCTTAACATATTCTATTTTACTAAACAAATTCCCATCCTGCAAGTATGAACAAAAAGAAAATTGTACTTAAAATAATAAAGACAAGATCTCATTATTTAATATTAGATTAATAGTCTGTAATTCTGATCTTAAATATATCTATATCTGCAACCTCTCCAACTTAATTCCCAAAGAAATTAATAAAAGATGTAATTAACATCTAAACTTAGAGCAGACTGTCATTTGGAACAAACTATGTTAACAATAGCTGCACCGCAGTCAAATAGATCAACCACATCACCCTTTATGGTTCTAAGGTTAATGAGCACAATTTGTCATAAATTTTCCAGTAACTCTGAAAAACTGAATGAAAGACTATTTTTTCACAACACTTAATAAAAATAGGATAAAGGCTAGAGTTGTCTTCTTTGGAACCTAAAGCCTAGCACAGTATCTGACAATGAAAATGTCATTAAGTATATTTGGAAATGAATAAACAAACAAATAAGCAACCCAATGCACTACCACCATTCAGGTCCTTATTATGTGCTAGGTAATAAGTATTTAAAATTATACATAAATAGAATGAATATACTCAAACTTTTTATTTCTATTAATAAACACTGAATTATTCACTTAAGGATGTCCAATTTAATAGAATGTAGATGATTTTCTGTAATTGTATAATTTTTTAAGCTTTTTTTATGAAATTAGAAAATATACAGAAATACAAGTTATAAGTTTCTTTGCAATAAATAACACAGACTTGTATACTACATTTGATCTTAATAGTAACTCATGAAGAAGTTACTTTAAAAAAAGCTAGAAATTTGAAGATGAAGGTGAAAAAGGAGTGAAATAAATGTTCTTCCACTTCAAAACTGTCTGACAACAGAGCCAGAAGAGACTTTCTGCATTTATCAGTGACTTCCTCTTCATGTATCATAGAAAGAGTTCAACATGCTTTACAAAATCCATTACATTTTAAGACCATTTCCAATACCTGCTATCATAAATCAAGAAATCCATTTATTCAAGGTTACTTATGGAGAATTAATCACACAGAAAATTTTAACAACTCCTTTTTCAAAAATTAAAGTACTTTACTACACTTGGCATTCCTATACATAATGATGTGGATTCAAACACTGAAAGCATCAGGGGCATATAATTAAAATTCATGGGCTTACACATTTAAAAAAAGTTTAATATGTAGAATTCTCTGTAATATTCCAGAAAAATAAATCAGAATATAAACACAATGTAATCTCCATTATATTTCTCCTCTGCTTAAGTGGCATTATGTAACATAGAAAGCTGTTCCAAAACACTTATATGTACTTGATATAGCCTCAAAAATATATAATCAAAGAATCTGAAAAAGTGAGAGCAAAAGAACCATGGCACTTTGCATCAGGAACAAAAACTCATCGATTTCTCTATTGGAGATAACTTCTAAAACCTATCTTCCTAATTTGGAAGGCAAATTTACTCAAAAGAGAAAAATAAACAGGTCAGCTACACAACATTTACAGCCTTTATTGAGAGGGTATAGCCATTATGCCAAAATTCATCCACCAACATACAACCTTATTTCCCATCTAAAGTTAATGAGAATATATTTTATTTTAAATGGGACACAGAGGCAACATGCCAAGAATTAAAGTACAACCGTAAAGTTTTAATTTCATATTTCAAATATCAAAAAAGCAATAATTCCTAAAATCATGAAAACATCAAGTAACTATACAGGGAAAAAAATGGGCATTGAAGTAATTTCATTCTTAATATCATACAGTAAAAACAGATGTACTTATAACCTCAGCCTACAGATAGCATACTTCATAAGGTCATTATTCATTTAAAATAGTACAAATGTTTACAAAGAACATTTAACTTAAATTTCACAGTTGCTTATAAAATGGTACTTGCAAGATTAACCTACATAAGGAAATAAGAGTCTTGTCAAAAGATATGATAAACTATAAATATAAAATACATCACAATGTTAAAAACCTCATAGTGCTCTATAAGAAAATCAATAAAGATAACAATCTTTGCGGGGGGGGGAGTATTTAGCATTACAAATTTAAAGTATAAATTTACACATGAATTTGATAAGGAATACATTTAAACCCTGCATTGCCATATAATCATCTATTTTGTGAAAACAATAAGATGTACTTTTTGAATATATGTACATCAAAACCAAAAAGTTAGTTTTTACTTTTTCCTTTATTGGCACCTTTCAATGCATTTTTCGGTTTTGGTTCCCAGAGGGCATTTTTTACAAATCGTGCAGCTGCACCTTTGTCGAGCTTGCCAGCCTTTTTCTTATCTGTTATTTCCTTGACTCTGTTCATGTATACTCTGATTCTTTCCTTAAAGATAAAAAAGAAAGGTAATAGATTTACTAAGCTGTTCACCACCACTACATTTTATTATACTATACCTTCATTAAATTCAACAGATATATATTTATTGCCTATCAGGTGCATGGTGCTAGTAAATGCAAGTGCATAGGACAAACATGCTCTGTGCTTTCCTGGAGTTCACAGTCTGAGGGGCAGAGCAGGTGGGGGGAGACAGAGACATTAAAAAGTCATTTCAGAAGTGTTCTGAGTATTTCCAAAGAAGAAATGTACTAAAACATCACTAAAGAGATAAACATTGAGTTGTTTCCATGTGGTTATATATTTTTTTAAATTAGCATTAACCTACATCTACATATTAACTGTTTTTTTATATCTGAAGTCTAAAATCTGAGCTCTCTTATACTTGCAACATACAAACTAAATTCTCCTGAAATTTTTCTAAACAGGAAAAATTAATAGTTGAGGTAGCATTCAACTATTTATCTTGTTATGTTACCGTCAAGTGTCACAATTAAAACAGACAGAATGAAAATACAAGATCTTTTATTCAATTTCATGCTTTTGATTGATAAGTGCAAGAAATTTTCTAATAAAATATACAGTTCTAATCAGACTTTACAAGGTGAGAAGCATAATGTGTTGCCATACCACTTTGAATCTTTTGAGACCATTAATCAACATAAATGGCTATCCTAAACTTCAAATGGAGAAATGAAGTTGATGAGAGCCATAAAATAGCAGAGTAAATGACTGATGGCTGCTTAAAAGCAAGTTTCATTAAAATAATCAAAATAGTTACATAAACATACACAGAAAAACGTAGAACCTTAGAGTTTTTTCATTGCAAAGACTGGCAACTCTGCTTGACACTCTCTAATGGCTCCCAGTTTCTGTCAGAGTAAAAGCCGCAGCCCTTACAACAGTGGGTACCTCCCCAGCCCTGCCTCAGGCCTTTGCCCTGCTTATTCCTCTGCCTGGAAGGATCTTCCCTCAATTATCAACACAGCTACTCCTCCTCTTCCTTCCAGTCTGCTCAAATGTTAACCTTGTCAATGAGGCCCTGACTTTGCCATTTAAAATTGCACTCCAATCCCCCTTACCCTGCTCTACTTTTTTTTCCTTTTTCCCATAACATATAACTTTCTAACATATTACATATTCATATATATTTACATTTTTATTTTATTTTATTTTCTCCCTCCATTAGATACAGTCTGGTGTCTGCCACAAGGGCAGGGATCAGCTTTATTCACTGAGGAATCATCTCCCTTGGAAATAATGCCAGGCTTCCAATAGGCACTCAAATATTTATTGAATGAATAAATTGACTACTTTCAATGCCTTTCCCCACCTGTGATATATACGGCAAACAGGTTTCCTATCATACACTAACTGTGATCAATTTGCAATGTTTGTCACACGGTCAGAAAAGGGGAATAGGGTTGTGTATGCGTTTTATTTCCCAACCCTTGCCCAGAATATTAATGTACTCCTCCATAAAGTGGGTTTGAGAGAAAAAGAAGATAAATGATCTTATCCTTTCACAAAGACAGTATAGAGTACTCCAAATAACTTTGTGTTAAGGGAAAAAACAGTAATTTTATAAATATAAAGCCCAATTTAGAAAGTTGAAAACAGGTGATACAACCCATACTTCTTAAGGTTTAAAGCCAGTATCATCTATCAAACCAAGATCTGCATATCACGTTGCTTTATACATTTGCTTTAAATATTTTTCACGATTGCTGTATTTAAAAATAAATTATTTTTCCCTCAAGAACTTTAAAAGATGAAAATGTCTTAGTCCACACATTAAAAAAATGAAGACAAGAGATCTGGCTTATTCATTTTTCAAGAATAAATGACCAAGTGCTTTACTCAGTTGTAAATAACATACATATCAACAACCATAAGACTTGAGAACAAGGATACAATGTCAAGTGTATTTCACATATATATTTACCTTATATTTTATAAACACAAAGAATAAATTTATTAATATTCTTATTCATAAAGCCAAGTCAAAAAGGTAATCATAAGTTTGATTTCTAATTTTTTCCTTCAAATTGAATGATTTGATTTAATTTTTGAAGTCAGCAAAAACTCCAAGATACCAGACCTTATATACTGTACTTATATATCTAAATGGAATACAAAGACAAACCTAGAAGATTTATTACAGGTTGTAAATATGTCACTAATGCAGAATTACTGGACAGTACACATACAACTGGTGCCAAAAAAGCTTTTAGCTTTGTTGCTGAACTGGATTCTTTACTGCTGAGAAAATGAATTAATGGAGGAATTGAAAAGGTGGGGGGAGAAACTTTCCCGTCTTTGCTAGTAAATCAACTAAAATATACTTTTAAGAATTGTGTAAGAGTTAAAAAAAAAAAAATAAAAAGTAGTCTTAGAGATGAACAGGATTTCAAACATTTATAGGAAAAATAATATGTAAGTTATAATTACTAGAATCATAACATTTTCCCATCCAGAGATTTATATAATATATGGAATACCAATTCTCTGACAAAGGTAAGTAAGAGAAAGAAAAACCAAAAACAATAAGGTCTGGCTCACTTTCATAATTTCAACTCTAATTTTGTTCTCCATAATTAGTGTGATAAAGGTAGTGTGACCTAAACTTCAGGGATATTACAACAAATAGACATGTAAAATAAAAAGAAATTAACTGAAATCTTACCAATTCCTGCTTTACTGGATGTTCCTTAGGATTAACTCCTTGAGTTGCTAAGTAAACTACAAAACAAAAATTTCACTGAATAAAACAGTATATATATAATAATTAAGAACATTCCAATTAAAGAAATGGTAGTTACAAAAAAGGAAAGTCACACGAATTTATTAAATGTTAAGTTATTCAATCTCTATGTAATACCAAATTTATATGTGGCTCATGGGCATTCAGGATTTTGATTTAAAAGAAATAAATATCTGACTATTAAAACTGCCATAAAGTGTAATTGTAAATAAATTGCTAGCATTTCAAAGATAAATCACCTTTAACACAATACATAAATTGCTTTCTAATTAATTCCAAAGTAATATACATACCCCAAAACATTGAATTTAATGTGTAGGCAGAAACTAAATCCACTTTCGCTTGTTCAAGTGGGTCCAACTATTAAAAAAGGAAAAGAGAGAGAGAAAGGGAGAGAGGAAAAAAAAAGAAAAACACACTTATAAACTTTGAACACCATCAGATAACATTTTAAACTTTTACCAAGCACAATGTATCAAAGAATTCTTTTTCACTTCCTATAATCCAATAACCAACTGGTCTGAAAATAATTTGCAAAAAGAAGTTTTCTTAACCAGTGACTTTTGCCCACAAATTTTCACTTCAGGGTATCATCTTTCCTTAGACAAGGAATGTGTATAATCCAAGAAAAATTCTTTTGAATTATTTTAATTCAGGAGTTACCATCTGGGCTTTGTATGTCAAAAGTAATTTATCAATATAAACATTGTACATGATGCAGTTATGTATTAATATAAGAAGCAGGCTAAAATGCTTAGGCAATACCAAAGACAGAAGAAACATAATAAGATTTGTTTTAGACTGTCAAAGTCAATTTACTGTTTTTGTCCTATAGGGTTTCCAGAAACCCTGATAACATCATTGTAATACTTAAAAGGTCAAAGATAGAGTCGAGTCTGTCAAAAAGAATGCTGTGAGTGCTCCTTATTTTTCAAAACCAAGTCAAAATAAAAATATAGTTAGGCAGTATTTCCTAAGGCTGAAGTTCTGTTTTGTTTTGTTTTTTCCCTAAAAACACCCAAACACTAAAAAAATTGAAACAAAGGGGGAAAGAAGCATATAACATTAATCTATTTCTTCTTCCATATGTTTCATAAAACAGCACTCTGTTTCATGAAATTCATTTTTAGGGCTGGGCATAGTGGCTCACACCCATAATCCTGATATTTTGGGAGCCCGAGGGGGGAGAATCACTTGAGGCCAAGAGTTCAAGAACAGCCTGGGCAACATAGTAAGAGCCTGTTCTCTACAAAAAATAAAAAATTAGCCAGGCATGGTGGCATGCATCTGTAGTCCCAGCTACTCAGGAGGCTGAGGCAGGAGGATCACTGGAGCCCTGGAGCTTGAGGGTGTAGTGAGCTATGATCATGCCACTACACTCCAGCCTGGGTGACAGAGAGACCCTGTCTCTCAAAAAAAAAAAGAAAAAGAAAAGAAATTCATTTTTAGGAATTACATTTTTAAAATACCTTCTGCAACAACTCATTTCTAGAAACAGACATCATAGTCTTCAGCATCTCATCCACAGCGCCAATGGAGTTCTCAAATGTCGATAAATACTCATGAATTTCTACTGGATAGTCTTCATTAATTTCTTCACCTGCCATTAGGACCAACTAGGAAAAAAATTTAATTCTTAGAATTCATATTGGAGACAGACCTTGTTCTTTAGTTTACAAAAAAAAAAAGTCATTGGGTCATATTGTGTATTTTAAGAACACTAAAATAGTAAAACCTGAAGATAAATAAATCTTAGAATATAATTCTGTAGCAACTACATTCTAACTTCCCATCTTAAGTTTCTTAAGGGGTGAGGAGGGAATCTGCCCAAGTCCACTAATGCTACACATAACAAACCCTCAACACTTTTAAAGCACTAAAGACATGATTACCAAACATGAGATATCAATAATCAAAATCCTACATTTAAAAAACTTTCTGTCGAAGTTAAAGACCAAGCAAATCTCTGAAAATTTGATAAGTACATCCCCAATGATTGCTGAAGAAATGACAAGCAAAGCGCTTCTTTTTTGAAAGCACATTCTAAATTTAGTTTGATCTAGCAGCATGTGATACTAAACTAAAAAATTAGAAATCTTAGGTCTTAAATATCTTATTTATTACTAAAATCATTTTAAGCCTATATATTTATATTTATATTCCTTAAGCTTCTTTAAAATAATAAGAAATATAAAGAGTCCCTAAATCACATAAAGCTTATAAGCAGAAAAGAGGAAACTTGGGGAAAAATAAACATGGTTTTGATTTAAGCTAGAGCATATCTGACAGCGTATACTTTTAAAATTCACATTTATATCATAATATCTATGTGAGAAAAAGCAAAATCCACATCATTGTATTAAATAAAGTACCTAAGACAAAATTTCAGAGGCAGTTCCAAACCATAGGTAACATCTTTAAGTTAAAAAAAAAATTTATTTATTAGCTAAGAACAGCAAGAATGTATTTATTAGCAAATAGCACAACAGAATGGAAATAAAAAGACTTGGGCTTTCCATATTGCTTGATCACTAACTTTGTCATCTTAGATAAATCACTGAATCTCTCTGAGCCTCAAATTCCTCATCCATAAAATAAGGCAGTTGGTCTAATGATCTGTAAAGTCCCTTACACTTCTAAATGTTATGACTATATCTTTTAGTTTAAAAGTACTATTTGAATATTCAGTCATACTATATTACCATTTCTTCTCAATGAGTATATTCCACTGAGACATCTGGTTTCACTTAAAAAAAAAAAAAAAAGTGAAGTCTATCACTACCTGAGCTGTAAAGTTACTACCCAACAACTGTGCAATTAACAATTAAACCAAGGACTATGATAAAAGAAAACTACACAGGAAAGAACTGTGACTTTCTATTTCAAAAAATTAACTGAAAATATGCATTTGCCTCTCAGCCCTCTCCACACATCCCTCCAATAGGACAGAAGAAATATAAAAATATGAAATAAAAATGCTGGAAACCAAGAAAGGCACATATCCACCAACGGACTTCAACTATAGACATTCTGTAAACTAAAAAGCAAATGGGATAGACTGATAGGAAACAGAGCCAAGGAATCTTACAATCAAAAGAGAATGAGAATCTAGGAATAACTACAAGATCAAAGGTGACAAGGACTGAAAACAGCTAAACCAATCTCCAGACCTGTGAAAGGACAGCTCTGTCCGGCATTTGTTGCCCAGATTAAGGTATAAGTATGGGAATATACTGCAAATATAAATAAGACTTAGTATTTTCTCTTTTTATGCAGAATTTTAAATGAGTAAATTTGAAAATGTGCATGAAAGAATGATGCTCTGGGAAGTTATCAACTGCCAAAACTAAAAAGAAGTACATAAACCATATAGATCATCAAACACAGAAAAAAATCTACAAAGTGGTCAAAGACCTGCTCTGCAAAAAGGTTCAAGCTTAGAAAATTTCATAGGTAATTTCTTCCAATCCTTCAAGAAACAGTTCATTCCTATAGTATTTAACTGTAAAAATATAGAGAAAGATGGAAAACTTACATATCTATTTCATAACATACACAAAAATAAACTCTAGATGAATTAAAAATGTAAATATATAAATGTATTAGATTATATAAAATATTTATATCATTCAAATGAAACCCAAATGCTTTATAAAAGGAAATGGCTGACAAACTTAACTACATAAAACTAAAAAAAAAAAAAAAAAAAAATGTCTATATGGTAAAAGGATACCATAAGCAAAGTTAAAATGCAAAAGACAGCTAGAAGAAAATATGTGGCAAAATATAACAAAGGATTAGATGGATTATATAAAGAGTTTCTAGAAAGCAATAAAACAAATTAAAATAATGAAGATATCATCACCTATCATATTGGCAATAATTTTCAAGATTAAAAATATGCAATGTTAACAAGAGTGTATGCTAAAGGTAGAATATAAATTGGTACAGGTTTTTAAAATGCACATACCCTTAGACTAGGGAAATCCTTTTAAGAGTCTAGCCTACAGAAATCCTTGTACATATGCATAAAAATTTATTAAAATGGACTCAAACTCTTCTCTGAATTTCCTCCCCCTTCTCTTACATCACATTTTCCCTCTACTGGATCATTACCCATAAGCTTAAAACTTTTTAATTTTTCAATCTAAGACAAGAAACATCTTTACTTCACACCCCTCTCCAACTTAGGCCCCATTTTCTCTTTCCTTTTTACAACAAACTCCTCCCAAGAGGTACTTAGACTAAGTCTCTAATCCCCCTCCTTCCATTCTTTCTTGAATCCCCTACAAACAGGCCTCCTACTTTTCACTCAATATTGTTCTTGTCAAGGTCACCCACACTGCCATGTTGTTAAATTCAACGGTCAATTCTCAGTTCTCATCATGTGACATCGTTGACTCCCTTCTCTTAGTTTCCAAGATATCACATTTTCTTGGTTTCCCTTCTGCCTCACTGGCTGCTTTCTTGGTCTCTTTGATGTATCCATCTACATCCTCAGCATCTTTACCTTGAAGTGCCCAAGTGCTGTCCTTGGACTCTCTTTTCTTCTCTAATTTACTCCTGGGTGAGCTCAGGGTTTTAAAATGCATTAATAAACTGATGACTCCCAGGTTTGTTTCTCCAGCCCTGACCTCTCCAATGAACTCCAAATTTACATTTCCAGCTGCTTACTTAATACCTCTGGTTGGATGTCTAATACATTCTCAAATGTAACCTGCCCAAAGCCAAATTCCTAATCTTGCCTACTACAGTCTTCAACTCATTTCATGCAACTCCAACTTTCCAATTGTTCAGACCCAAAATTTCAGAATGATCCTTGACTATTCCTTCTCTTGCCTGGATTGTTGCAGTTGCCTTCTTGCTTCTAACCAGAGAATCTATTAATAAGGAAGCAGAGAGACAATTCAAAATGTAAACCAGATTATGTTATGCCTCTGCTCAGAAACTTCTAAAGGCTTGCTCCCTCACTCACAGTAAAAGACAAAGTCCTTACAGTGGCCTAAAAAAGCCCAACACAATCTGCCCTAATTCACTTCACCTTCTGTGACTTCATTTCCGCCCACTCTCCCCTTGCTCATTTCATTCCAGTCACAACAGCCTCATTGCTCTTCCCCCATTACATTAGGCATGTGCCTCCCTCCCTCAGGGACTTCGTATCTCTCTTTTTTTTTTTTTTTTAAAGAGTCAGGGTCTCACTTTGTCACCCAGGCTGGAGGGCAGTTGCGCACAAACACAGCCCACTGCAGCCTCGAACTCCTGGGCTCTGAGTAGCTAGGACACAGGCATGTGCCACCACACAAGCTAATTTTATTTTTTGTAGAGATGAGTCTTGCTATATTGCCCAGGCTGGTCTCAAACTCCTGGTCTCAAGTGATCCCCCCACCTCAGCCTCCCAAAGTGCTGGGATTATATGAGTGAGCCACCAGGGCTGGCCCCCTTGTACTACTTCTCTTCTTCCTAACATGCTCTCTTCCTCTCCTTCTATCCTACCAACAGGTTCAGAGTTCATTATGTTACTTTCACCAGATCTCTGCTCAAATGCCACCTATCTGTGAATCTCTCCTGACTTCACCCCATTCTAAAATGCATACCCCTCCCCTCACTCCCTATCTCCTTCCCCACTTTACATTTCTCAATAACGACTGAGATATATTTACTTTTTTTTATTCATTTATTGTCTGCCTATCTGTAAAAGAAGTCAACTACATAAGAGCAGGAATTTTTGTGTTTCGTTCACAAGCACTGTCTGGCAGTCAATAAATATTTGTTAAATGCAAATAAACTATAACAAAATACTGGAAATAATCTAAATATTCATCTACAGAGAAAGAATTAAATGAATTATAACACATCTATCCTTTGGGATATGTCTATTAAAAATAAAGAAGTAAATCTATACATAGCGACACACAATGAGAAGTGAAAAAAGTCATAGAACATTGTATACAGCATATAATGTACGTAACATGTGCTGTTTGTTTTTTTAAAAACCTGTACATGCATATTTATTGAAAAAGATCTGGCAGAAGGCATACAAAAAAATAGACATTTTCTCTAAAAATAGGCAGTGATTAGGGAATAGGTTCAAAGCAGGCTCATTTTTTTTTAACTCTTCATTCTTCATTGTTTAAATTTTATTTCAAAAAGCACATATTAAATTTGTAATAAAAAATAAACAATCAAATTTAAATAAAGGTATATTTTATAAAGTATTTTGGCTTTTAACAAATACTGCAGGTATTAAAAAAATACAAAAAGGTCTTTATTTAAATGTGAATTTTTTCATCCAATTTTCCTATTAGAAAATACTTCCCTTCTCTGGAAGAACATGTTGGAGATTTTTCCTGCAATTATTCCCTGTCCCTGAGCCCCAGTAAACAAGCAGTTATTTATTGTTTAAATGGGTTAGACTGAACACTGAAAGCAAGGCAGTAAGTAAGAATAATTGCCCTCATCAAATCTGAACTTAGCCACTTGCCTTTTTCCTAACTAAAAAATAAAGGAAAGGGGGACTAAAAAATAAAAATTCTTCTATTATCAGAAATTCCTCCCAATTCAAATGATTTCTACTCACATTTTATACAGAAGCTCCTGAATATTTGCTCCTTCCACAGGAAAAGTGCAGAAACTTCCCTTTGTCCCCAGGATCAAGCAGTGACTGTGGAATCAGTAGCAAGAACAAACATTTAAATAGCACTCTGTGCTAGGCACGATTCTAAGCACTCCACACACATTAGCTCATATAATCCTCCCAGATGAAGAAAGTGAGCCACAGTGAGGCTAAAGAACTTGCCCACAGTTGTCTACGTTAAAATTTCCAAAGAGAAAAAAGAAAAGAACTCAGCTAACACAGGTTCTAGAGGTATTCCTCACCCCTACACCTAGTCCTCCTAAAGCACTGTCTGAAAGGTAGAAATAAATAGAGAGGGCATGAGAAAACTCACTTCTCTTCACCCCTCAGTAAGGTATGTATGGCTGAGACTAGGGAGCTGGGGCCGGGAGAGGAATGCTGCCCAGTATCCCCACAGGACGTTACCTCCACTCCTCTCACTGGTTATAGAAGCCAAAGTACAGAAAAGGAAGTGTGCAGAGCATCACATACAGAACTGAAGTCATCAGCTACCTCCTCCCCTCGATTCTCTACTTCAGGGTATTTGGTCCAGCGAGAAACCTGGGAGTCACCCCTGACTCCTCTCCTCAGGCCCCACATCCAATCAGTCCTGTCAATATGGCTTTCTTAATCTGCTTACACCATAAACTTTCTTCCATTCTCACTGAGTAGATAATTTCAACAGGCTTTGAGTAGTCTCCCTACTGTCAACTTTTTTCCTTTCCTAATTTTAGAACATTATAAAATATGATTTTTCTATAAAAATAGTCTGGCATGGTATTCCCCTGTTTAAAATTCTGCAATAGTTCCCTACCACACTGGAAGGTAATTCCAAACCCCTTAGCATGGATGCAATGCCTGTTAGGATGTGGGCCTTGCTTGTCCGTCTAACTTCATTTTTCATGGTTCTCCTCTTCCAATCCTGTAACTATAGCCATGATGGCAGTTTTCCAAATATGCCATGTTCTCTCACTCTAAACTTTCACCTGTGTGGTTCTCTATACCTGAAATGCTCTTGCAACTCCACTTGTTCAAACCCTGCTTATTTTTGGAGGTAAGATCAGGTTTCACTTCAGACTTCTCTGCATGTCCTCCTCCCATTCTCTCTGTCTGGATAAACATAACTACAAGCTGTCATGTCACTTAAAATACTATCTTGCAATGTCTGTTTATTTACTTGACTTCCCCTTTGACTATAAGGTCCTTGAGGGGACTGTGTCATACTGATGTTGTATCCCCAGTGGCTGTCACACAGGAGGACTATGTCTCAACTTGCCTACGATAGTCCTGCATTATATCTGTTGTTTCAGCTTGCCATCAGGTCAGTTCCTCCTTTCTCTCTCAAAAGTCCCAGTTTCAACAAAAAAAGTATTACAGTATTATTATTAATAATAATTATTATATATTATTAATACATTGTTACAGTATTATTATTACTATTATTATTATTACAGTCACCCTCAACAATGTAGACCCTCTGACCCTTACTACCCTCCCCATCCCATTTTATCAGAGAATAAGAGTCAGGGGAGTTGCTCCTCCTACCAGTTAGGATTCAACCAGAGAAGCAGAACCAGTAGGAGATAATATTAAGAGAGTTATTTAAAGGTCTGGTTATGTAGAGAAGGCCATCAAGGAAGGGCTAGAACTCCTGTCTACAAGCTGAAGTTGCTGTCCACAGGTGGAATTTCTTCTTTCCTGTCAGGAAAACCTCAGCTCTGCTTCTAAAGCCTTTCAATTGATTAAATTAGGCCCACCCAGATTATCTGGGATAACCTCCTTAAAGTCAATGGATTATGGATTTTAATCACATCTACAAAATACCTTTCCACCAAAAGCTAGATTCACATTTGACTGAATATCTGCAGACTGTAGGCTAGCCAAGTCGACACATTAACCACTTCCGTACAAGCGTCGACTATAGTCAACAGCCACAGATGAACATGCACAGCCAAGCGTCGACTTTAGTCAACAGCCCAGAGCTTTTACTTTTACAGCTTTTATCTCTGCAGTTGCAGTGTGTACGTTCAGCTAATAAGTTACTACGAATCTGTGACCTTTTAACAAGTCCTTAATAGGAGTTATTATAGTTATTTTCATAAAGCTGCCTGCAAAGTAAAACAAGCTTTCAGTGCTTTAAAGCTTTCCTCATCACACAAGAGCAAAACAGATTCGTCGTCAATGCACAGCACAAACTATCGTGGTGCAGACTATGAGTGCCGGCTGTGGGCAAGGTTTCGCGGCCAGTGAGCGCAGTACTGAAGTGGTTAAATATCTAAAGCAATCAGTTTTTCATAACACCAGAAAAATCAAACATCAAATTTAAGTGGACAAAAGGCAAATGTCTTTATCACTTCTAAATGAATTGCCACATAATAAAGCCTTAGGTGGAAAAAAAAAACTCACCTGACATTATTCTATCTGAAGCACCAAGTCTAGTAAACACTCTATCAATCGGTGTGAGCCTACACACTTCAGCAGGTACATAACAACCCATCTGGGCCATTATAGCTAATAAGCCAGCCTGTGAATGAGGGAGGAAAAGGTCTTTTACCACTGGCATTAAAAAAACCTATAGACAAGAAGGGTTTTGTTCTTACACTCATTTGCTAAAATGGAGAAAAGTGAGGCTAAGGGAAATAGGCTTAAGGCCTAACTGGCCTTCAAAATATCATAGCCTGCACACTAACCCACTACACTAGCGATTCCCCTGGCTACAGAGTAAAATCACCTAGGAGCTCCTTAAAATTGAAACCTAGAACCAATTCTAAATCAAATGAATCTACACTCTTAAAGTGATTTTTAAAAAAATGTTGGAAACCACTGCACACACTATTCTGCCTCTCTCATTAGCACATCTGGTGAACAGCTGTATAATATGGTGTGGGGAGGAGGACAGCAAATACTATTTTGTTTTTCTTAAAACCTTTTAAAAATATAAAAACTATTTTTAAGCTTTGTGGCTAGCCAACCCCTAGTATAAAGGTTAGATAATTCTATCAAAAAGGCCATCATGTCATCCCTATAAAGCAGTTCTCAAAAGTTGCTAGAGGTCATGAGCTTTATTTGCTTTTCTACTTCAGTAAGTCTGTTGTCATAGGCCTTTTATAAGGGTTTCTACAAATGAGTCTAATTTAGGGACAAACCTGCAACATTTCGTCTTTTCTTATCGCCTTAAGTAGTTTCCCCTTGCTTCTAATTCGTTAACTGAATTTTAGGTAACTCTGTGCTGTTTGGAAAATGATAGCCTAAATATGTAATATATTCATTCTTAGTGTTATAACTTTCTGATAACAAAACCTTAAGAATCAGTTACCTGTCTCATGAGCGTAGACTTGCCCCCCATATTTGGTCCAGTAACAAGCACACAATAGGCTTTGCCATTTTCCTCCTCCTCTTCCTCACAGCCTATTAGAATGTCATTAGGAATAAAATCATCTCCAAAAAAAGTCTTTGTGATGCAAGGATGGCGTGATCCTTTAAGCTTTAAGAAGGGAGCAGTGTCTTCCCCTGGCAACAGAATTACTGGGCGACACATAGGACCATCACCTCCTCGACTATAGTTAGCCAGGCACAGTAAGACATCTGTTAAAGAGAGGGTAAGAGTGAGGCTTCATCATTTTGGGGGTTTTATCAGCCTAAGTGTTTTACATGTCTTTATGGTAACACTTACAATGAAATAAGAAATAGCTTCCAATTTCAGCCCAAAGATCTCCCCCCCCAAAGGACTTAGCTGCTAACATCTGGACCAAGAGTGCTAAGTGGAAGCTAGAAGGGTAATACGCCATATTACCCTTTACTTGATATAATCCTGGGGCTAACACTTCTTGGGAGAAACAGAATGTTCTGAGAATTGGCACACTGATATTAAAACAATCTTGAGAGGAAGATAAATTGATTTTGAATACCCATGCTGAGGAAGGATTTTAAATTATCTAATTACCAAATGGAGCACACTGAAACAGAAGGATACCATTCTATTCCATGGTTGTGTTCATGTCAAAATAGCTTTGTTTTACAAATGAGTAAACTATGGTTGCTGTATTTAAAAAAAAAAAAAACAGAACCTAAACTGTAAAATAGCAAAGGCTCCAGATATGTTGGCCATGACATTTAAAGAAAAAGGAAATTATATATGAAGCTGAAAAGGTTGCCAAATTGTAAATGCATAAATCAGGGCTTTTAAAATCAACTGTAATAAAGAATGTGTGACAATCTGGCTACTGAGAAAAAGACAAATCTTTGAAATGTGTATACAAATGGATTCAATGAAATAAAAAATGGAAAAATGCAAAGGCTATAATAAAACTAAATTTAAAAGATGGATCAAGACACAGTCTAGGCCAGGTGTGGTGGCTCATGCCTGTAATCCTAGCACCTTGGGAGGCCGAGGTAGGCGGATCCTTTGAGCTCAGGAGTTCTAGACCAGCCTGAACAAGAGGAGACCCCGTCTCTACTCAAAAAATAGAAAAGAAACTAGTTGGACAACTAAAAAAATATATATCTAAAATATTAGCTGGGCATGGTGGCACACGCCTGTAGTCCCAGCTACTTGCGAGGCTGAGCCAGGAGGATCGCCTGAGCCCAGGAGTTTGAGGTTGCTGTGAGCTAGGCTGATGCACTCTAGCCCGGGCAACAGAGTGAGACTCTTGTCTCAAAAAAAAAAAAAAAAAAAGACACAGTTCTAAATTACTGTACAAAAAAGCACGTTAAAAAGAGCATTTATTGAACACTTAAAATTTTAATTAAAAATAAAATTTGGTCTAAAGTTTGACTTATGTACTATTAACTCTTTTCAAAATCAATATTTTGTTCAATTATTCAAGACTAAAGAAAGGCCAGAGGGCTATTAAGAATTAAAAGCAAGTTTTAAGTGAATAACTTAAATTGCTGTGGGCAACCTAGTCAGAATTGCCTAGTGAGGAAGCAAGTATGTACATATATTAAAATATATACTTTGTAGGCCCGGCATGATGGCTCATGCCTGTAATCCTAGCACTCTGGGAGGCTGAGGCAGGAGGATCATTCGAGATCAGCCTGAGCAAGAGCCAGACCCCATCTATGATAAAAATAGAAAAAAATAGCCAGTCAACTAAAAATAGAAACACAAAATTAACTTGGGAGGCTGAGGCAGGAGGATGGCTTGAGCCCAGGAGTTTGAGGTTGCTGTAAGCTAGGCTGATGCCATGGCACTCAGTCTAGCTGGGCAACAAAGCAAGACTCTGTCTCAAAAAAAAAAATAAATAAAAAAAAAAAAAAATATATATATATACACACACACACACACACACACACACACACACACATACACTTTGTTATCTTTAGGGATATACAACTGGGACACAGCATTACTAATAAAAGCCTGAGGAACAAACTTTTTCAGTCTTACCCAGTACTGCCATACATTCTACAGCTGTCTGCCAGTCCTTGTAATTTTTGTCAAAGTTATAGAACAGTCGCCGCATGCAGTCCTTCAAGGATACATCTCTCCGTTCTTCTGCATTTATCAGATTAGCCAACTTCTTCTCAATTGTTTTGGTCCAGTATCGTTTGCAGCCCTTCTTGGTAGATTTCAACTCATACTCTTCTGGCAAATTACGGGTGGTGAAATTCTCTGGAATTTCCAACTGGTAACGGTTCCTACCAATGCCCCAGTAGACTATGGTCCTACAGCCAATTCGACTGCGCTGTTTCTCTAGGTATTCCAGGAGGCTCTGTTCATTTTCTCTTATGTCAGCAAGAGCTTGGTCATAATCAGAATCAAATCCTGCTTTGGGAGTAATCAGTCCAGTCTTTCGAGCCTTTTCATGGTCAAAGGCTGTATCCCATCGGTTCAATTCTATAGTCAAATCAGGAAAACGACCTTGAGAATTTTTTGTCTGCAGAGTAATGACCTGCTTAAGGATTTTAGACTTAAAATTATCGATGACTTCTTCCATAATCCCTATAATTTTACATATAACTTTGAATCCTTCCAAAGCAGAAAGAAAATCGATAATCTTTTTTTTGCTATATGTAGTTTCTTCATACATTATAGCCCTACTATCTGGGTGGTTCTGACTTTTCATGGGAGACCCAACATTATGAATTTTACTCAGTAGCCTCTCAAGATCTGGAAGCTTCTTTAGAAGGTCTGCAACTTCTGAGATTTTGTCAGGCACAACCATGAGGTCTTCTATGGCATCTAGACGATCATTGATAGCATAAGGGCTACAGAGTGGAGCAGAAAACCATTGCTTTAGCAGCCGCTTACCAAAGGGAGTATGGCAAGTATCAACCCTCTCTAGCAAGGTCCCTTCAGTAGAACCATTTGTTCCATTCTGAAAAATCTCTAAGTTGCTTAAAGTCACTGCATCTAGCACCATTCGCTGGTTGGTTTTTGTGAAGATAGCACCAGGATTTATAGTACTGACTATGTCAGAATCCAAAGGAATATATTCTTCAAAATTAGCCATTGATAAAAGCTCCTGATCAATAAGGCATTTTTTGAGGTAGAAGACACAACCACCTAGAGCAGAGAGGGCCAATTCGCTCTTTTCTCCTGGTGTCAACCCAATGGAATCAGACTCTGAAGTCATATCTTTAAGCACCTGGGGTAACATCACCCCACTGTCCTCATTTAGCTTTTCTCTAAAATATCCTTCCTCAAGGAGAGTTCTCAAAGTTTTGGATGCATCCCAAAATTGGGAGCCTGGTATCAGACCTTCCTGAAGACAAGAGGATAATGAACCCTTTAGAACTGTCTTAGTTTCCACTGAGAGATTTCCTTTCTCAAACAAGACTTGTACTGGAGGATAGTGTGCCACTAGAGTCCTAAATCTGGAACAGTGGCGATCATCTGAAAACTGACCTATGAAAAATTTTCCCAGTGAAGTATCAACAAAGCATACACCATACACACGAGTGTGGCCAGAAGAATCTTCTTTTTCTTTAACACTAAGAAGATATTTACTGTAGTTCTCAGAGGGATCACCCTCCAGCACACTGTAGGTCTGTGTACCCTTGGTAATGATCCTACAGATCTCCCTCCTCACCACTCTGTCATGCTTGGATATATGTGCCATCTTTCGACATCGTGCCTCCATCATTTCCGGGGTCTCAGTCTGTTCCACTCGTGCTACTTTATAGCCCTTCTGCACCAGGGAATCTGAATAACGGCCAAATGCAATTTCAGGAAAACCAGAATGGGCCCAGTTGCCCTTCATGAATACCAGCCCCAGTTCATTGACCCCAATGAGAGCATCCATGTGGTACAGTTCATAAAACTTCCCCACCTTATAAAAGATGACTAGATCAAAGTTCTGAGACTTAATCTGCCACCACTTCCTCATTCCAGGAGTACAGGAATTAAGGAAATCCTCAGGCACATAGAGTGTAGATGCATCAAAATCAGGGTGATCAGGCCGCCTCCTGTGCTCATCTCTTCTCTTCTCCTTCTTAAGCCACTCTAAAGTTTCATGATACCAGATAGTGGGGCGACCACTGTCATCACCTCCACTAATGTGGGCTTGAGATTCAGAATTTTGAGAGGCAGAGAAAGCATTCAAAGTACTCTTGGTTTCTGATGAAATGCCAGTTGCTCTTTTGGTGGCTGAGGGCATTTCCTTCCTTGAACTTTTCCTTTTAAGAGAGCCATATCCAGCCATTTTCTTCCGCTTTCGAGCAACTTTAACAGGGCTGTCAAAGCCTTCACTCTCACTATCCCCCACTCCACTGCTTATTTCATCGCTGCTTCCTTCCTCCTTAGCGTCTGGCTTGAATTCCACATCAGAGCCACCAATGTCACTCTCAGAGTCTGATATGACCCTTCGTTTTTTTATTTGCCGGCTACTTCGCCTAGATCCTTGCGTCTTAGGCTGTACTTCTTCGTCACTCTCTACTTCATTATCTTCTTCACTCTTATCTGATACATAAGTTGTGCCTACCTGCCAGGCAAGGACAGAGTATTTTAAAAACAGAGCAAAATTGGAAAATAATACAGTTTCACTTATGTTTGACTTTATGGTGGGACCCATACAGCCATTCTGTTTTTCATTTTTAGTACAGTATTCTATACATTACATGAGATATTCAGTAACTTTATTATAAAGTAGGCTTTGTGTTAACTGAATGCTAATATAAGTGTTCTGAGCA
The DNA here is from genome assembly GCA_963574435.1 of Cheirogaleus major. Classification (NCBI taxonomy): domain Eukaryota; kingdom Metazoa; phylum Chordata; class Mammalia; order Primates; family Cheirogaleidae; genus Cheirogaleus; species Cheirogaleus major. Next base: position 4,999 of record CAUYPO010069960.1, on the reverse strand, counting down.
TGTCTGAGGTAGGCTAGGCTAAGCTATGATATTCAGTAGGGTTAGGTGTCTTAAACACATTTTCAACTTACAAAACCCCATAAATTGAGTTCTATACTGCTGTGAACTCTCTCAGTATGCTACTACTTCATATGCCAAGAACTCACCTCCATAAAGGAGATACTTTTCTTTCTCAAGGAATATCAATTCCAATTTCACCTAACATTAAAACAAGTGTCACACAGGTGCCAGTGGCGCATGCCTGTAGTCCCAGCTACTTGGGAGGCTGAGGTGGGAGGATTGCCTGAGCCCATGAGTTTGAGGCCAGCCTAGGCAACATAGCAAGACCCCATCTCTAAAATAAAAATTTGTTTAAATTAAAACATATCACACTACAGGATTAAATGACTGCTGTCATGGGAATTCTATCCTATATAACAGTGATGAAGCTGTAAGCATGACCATGTATCATAAATGCCAGGAGGTAAAGTCTTCATTAACAGTATAAGAAAGCAATAAGCAATCCATACTGGTTCTAGTGTTTGCTCTTCCACAAACCAGGTGTCTTATCTCAGGCCTCACACACTCACCTATCATGGCTCTCCCTCATGTGTAAAGCAGTATTAGGCTAAATGATCTCCGCAGTTATACATTTCTAAACGTCTGATTAACATTATGATCCTTTGTCTCAACCTTAAAAATAAGATTAAAATACCCACTACATTAACTTGCATATTCCCTATCTCGTCTATAAGAAAAAGTTATAAAACATAAAATTAAGCTTAGTTAGGGATGAATCTATTTTGGGACACAGCTCGTTAATTTTCTAAATAGAGAATAATGATCTTGTTTTAAATTAATTATCTGTTGACTTAATAAGTTTTAATTCACTTGATTAATGACCTTTAACATGTTGAGCCAAGGCTGTATTTCAAGGTTTATTTAACATCTATTCTTACCAGTGCAAAATACAACAAAAAGTGTTAGAACTAAAAGCATAACCTAGACAATTTCCAGGGCCTGGCTGCACCCTCATATAGAAGTCTACTACCAGACTCCATGACCAATTTTATTACTATATCCTTATTGTCCCTAGCTCTCTACTTACCAAAATGGTACTACTTCTTGCTTGCGCTGCCAGTAGGCTCGAGAGCTTAAGTAAAAAGGAGTGTTGTTAACTGTTGAGATTCTAAGTAATCTAACTACAATCCAGGGAAGTCCAGAAAAATGCGTTTATGTGTCTGTGTACTAAAATAATACATATAACAAGAGAATATTACTTTAAGACACCCTCCCCCCTTTTTTCCCATCACCCTCCTAACAGAAGTTAACAACTGAATTTTCACAATGCCCCACCTCCGTCTCTTCCTCCTCTTCTGGCTCTGAGGGCTCATCACACACTGCCAATTCAAGCCTCTTAACCTTGTCTTTATTTAAGGCTTCATCTGCACGTTGCATTGCTCTGAGTATTTCAGGCTTTGAACTGTAAAAATGACCTCCTTTCTGGGCTTCCTTTGATTTTGAACCTAGAAAGATGTATTTATAAATAATAACTTGTTGGCCGGATAGTTGACTCAACCTATAACATTTGCCCTAATGAACAAAAATGATAACAATTAAGTATAATTTGTAATTTCCCCTTTTTTATGTATATATAGCTAGATCAAAAACCCAGAAGGAAAAGAATTTTCAGGGAAAAACTAACAGTGAAACTGAAATCAACAACTTCACTTCCTTGAAGTTGCTCTATGGGATTACCCGGGACCATGGACTGAAAAGGGTAGGGGCATACCTTTTCAAGTGAGGGAGGAGATGTCAAAGGGGTTTGAGATCCTCTCTAAAAAAGTTATTTCAGGAAGGCAAAGACTATACTATCAGTTAAATGCAGCTATAATATGATAATTAAATGTAAGTTCATTTCATTATAATATTAAAGGACATTCCTATGCACTGAGCAAAAGGTTAGAGAAGATCACAAGTCTAATGGTATATAATTGTTTAGTTCTTTTCCAAGAGGTATAACCAGAAATGTCTGTTCTGCCCAAATATAACCATAATTTGAAAAGAAACCTTAATTTATTTAAATTTAACATATCTAAAAACATGTATTTCTCCTTTTTTCTGTACACTAAAACTAATAGGACAACATAAATTTCCATGGAATTAGTAACTTTTAAAGCTACAATATTCCCTTTTTCTGAAGAGCTGCACCAAAGTTACAAATTGCAATAAACAAGATAAACTGGCGGGGGCACTGAACTTTTCCCAAAGTGCCTACTGAGGCCATAGTCTGCCCACACACATCCTATCTAATGATATCATTCTCAAAAATGCTTGATCCAATCTCTACTATACAAACCTAAGACAAAAATTTCAACATCAACAAAAAGGCCTACTTTTTTCACCCATACCTCTCTGCTAATTTATTAACATGCATGCATTGTAACAATTGGGAATTTTAAAGGGCAAAAAGCAGTGTGCACAGGGATAATTGTATTAAAAATGACAACATAAATGTAAACATGTTCTTGATCTCTTATTTAAAGTCATTCTGCCAAAGCCTTTTTAAAATCTCAAAATAAGTCCTAGAAGAGACCTCATTTATCATCTGGTCCAATGAGATAATTTTATGTATGAACAAACAGTATCAGAAAATAAGTTACTCTGTTGGCCAAGATTACACAGCACTCTAGCCAGGGCAACAGAATGAGACTCTGTCTCAGAAGAAAAAAAAAAAATTTTTTTTTTTTTTATTTTTTTTAAGAAAACACAACATAGTAGAGCCTGGAGAATCTGAGGATAAAGGATAAGAACTTGTTCATGCCCTGGTTTACGATGTACTGTATCTACAATCATACTATGCATGCACTATGTATAATTCAAGAGACTGATGGGGTGTACGTAGGTCAAATGAAGCTAAACATGCAGGACTGATGATATCTGTGATAAATATGGCTGGGTCTGGGAAGAGAACGTATGGTTCCAAAAATATGGTGTGAAACTCAACTCAGTTATGTTAATAGGTAAGTATTTTAGAGCCCAAGTAGTGTGCATCTCCATCTGTCCTAGAGCTGGGTGTGGTGGCACACACCTGTAGTCCCAGCTACTCAGGAGGCTGAGACGGGATCGCTTGAAGCCAGGAATTTGAGGCCAGCCTGGGCAACATAGCGAGACCCTGTCTCTTAAAAAAAGAGAGAGAGAGAATGTCACTAATATAGGCTATGTATCCTAACCACACTACCTTTCTTTTGGATCCTTCAAGATGGGGACAGTTTAACCTTCATATGTCTGAATTTGGTGTTTTGGTTATTACCTCCAATCATGAGATCATTTTTTCCTTTAAGAGCTTAATATTGCTGTAAGTCACTGAAAGGACAGAAGAACTCCATTCCACAAAAACAAACTGGCTGAAGACCAGCTCCCTCTTATCTCTTTCCCATGCTAGAAGCTTTCACAACCACCACTCTTGCAATTTACTGGAGTAAAACACACTTAATTTCACTGTATAGAGAAGAGATTCTCTCTCTGCCCCCTCATACATTCTCTCATTCTCTCTCTCTCTCTCTCTCTCTCTCTCTCTCTCTCTGCAGTGACTCTTACCTGTATATGGCTTTAATAGCCTTTTGCTAACCCAGCCCCTGGTTGGGCTGTCATCAAAAAACTGTACATGAACACGTACTGATTTCCCTTTCTCTCGGATGAATGTTCCATCAAAAGGGTGGTTATAAACCAGACAAGGCCACCAAGGGTAACCCTCCATCTTGGCCCAAACCAAATCACCTGGTGAGAAGTCACAAGAACTGCTGCCAAAAGGAAATACATAACTTAATTAATATTTGGTTAAGTTTCCTTAAAGGCAATTACCTATAAATAAACAATTCCAAGGAAAGTATCATTAAATCTCCTTTGAAATCTTCTGGCATTAATAATCAAGCATAGAAACTTTAGAATTAATGATTTTTAAAGTCAAGAGTTCAAGTCATTTTAAAAAGAAGCTAACACAATGCTTATTTAACTATTAAGACAAACACAAATATAATAAACTGTGGTATTAAGAAACCTCCTCAGAATCATTCAAAGTTTAAAAACTATAGCGAAATCTGGTAGAATGTTGATGGCAGGAAAAAGGCACAGACTCATTGTACATGCTCTCTGAATTATGGTGAATAGCATGCATAATACAACATGGGATACATATATCAGAAATAGGATCTAACCCACAGTACTAATATAAAATACACCCATTATATAATTTACTAATTATATTAAGTATCTAATTCATTAGACTTTGCTTAGAATCTGTTTCCAGTTAAGCTCCTGTGTATTCCAAAAGCTAGCCAGCACTCTACTAGCACCCATGCCCCACCAGCAAACTATAATAATTTTATAGAAAAACTCAAGTCAACAAATAAGTGCCTAATGTGCCAAAAATAGTGCTTATGCCTACAAAATCAAAAACAGAGATTCAATCTTTACAAACACTGATTTAGCCCTGTGAGTTTTCTCAGAGAAAGGGAGGGGAGGGGTGAAGAGAAAGAATCTTGCTAACAGACTACACAGGAGCCAACCCTCAGTGATGTACAGGCCACAGACAACTGATAAGCCCTGCCCAAGTATTAGATACCAAGATTTTCTTAAGTCTGCTTAAAGGTTTTCACTGAATAACTACGAAATTAAAATAAGCATATTACAAACAAGAATATGTTAGATATTTTTAAATAGTAATTAGTCAGTTGGAGCCACCTGATTTAGACCCAGTCATGAAATATAAAGTATCCCTTTCTTCAAAAAATAAAAAAAGAGGCCCGGCGCAGTGGCTCACACCTGTAATCCTAGCACTCTGGGAGACCGAGGCGGGAGGACTGCTTGAGCTCTGGAGTTCAAGACCAGCCTGAGCAAGAGCAAGACCCTGTCACTACTAAAAATAGAAAGAAATTAGCTGGACAACTAAAAATATATAGAAAAAATTAGCCGGGCATGGTGGCGCATGCCTGTACTCCCAGCTACTCAGGAGGCTGAG
>CAUYPO010069959.1:0-20471 GCA_963574435.1 Cheirogaleus major | reverse complement strand
AGCCCCTGGCAACTACCATTCTACTCTTTGGTTCTACAAATTTAACTATTTTAGATACAGGATTTGTCTTTCTGTGACTGGCTTATTTCACTTAGCATAATGTTTTCAACGCTCACACATGTTGTCACATACTGTAGAATGTCCTCCTTTTTTAAGGCCAAATAGTATTCCATTGTATGTACATACTGCGTTTTCTTTATCCGTTCATCTGTGGATAAACATTTAGGTTTCCACATTTTGGCTATTGTGAATAATGTTACAATGGTCTTAGGAGTGCAGATATCTCTTCAATATCCTGATTTCAATTACTTTAAATAAGTGGCCAGAAATGGGATTCCTCTTTATCTTTTACATGAGGATAAGTACTTTTTCCTCACTGGGGAATTAGGACAACCAAATGAGATAATGTATATAAATTCCCTGCACAGTGCCCCAAAATGAGTCATTGTCATTAGCATCATTATTCCATGGCAAGATGGAGAACCAGAACTTCTGTGACCACCGAAGATATGGATGTTTTCTTTTGGTTTGTTTTTTTCCCAAGGTTGTTGTGGCTTAGAGAATACCATCATAGAAAGGCATCAAAAATTGCCATGTATTTCAACATAAAAGAAAATAGTTTGCTTCACAATTATTCTTCTAACTTCCTTATAGTTGGGTCTCACCATGAAAAAGTAAAAATGTCAATTGCATATCCGTTTGTATATCTCATCTAACATCTGCATATTTGGAAACTTCTAGATGCCAACTTTTCAAGTTTTAAAATGGATACTTGTTGACTTTGTAATATAGGACTGTGAAATTCCATCTATATTATTTTATAGGTTAATTAACATTCCTAAAGTGACTTATGCACAAATTTGATTTACTTCTTGCTTGCTCCCTTTTTAGGACCAAGCGACAATGGGTTTGAATGATAAAGAATAATCAAGAATCATGACATCTCATTCAGAAACTTCTATCAAATGGAGCCATGGCTTGTGTAGATTTTCTTATTCCATTTTCATACTCGAGAACTCAATGGCGGCAGCAATATCCTTGAGCAATAACAGTAGAGTCATTTATTTATTTATTCAAAAAATATTTATGTACTGTGTGACTTCAATGGGCCAATGACTGTTCTAGGCACTGGAGAACCAGCAATGAACAAAAAAATGACAAAAATCTCTGCTCTCTTAGAGCTTACATTCAAGAGGCATGGAGGACAGACAGATAAATAGATATAGCGATGGATCTTGGTTGAATGTCTCTGCTACACTACAGATCCTCTGTCAGAAAAGGAGGTTAGAGCTCAAGAGATAAATGGGATGGACCAAGAATATGGACATGAGGGCTGCCCACAGGTGTCCTCCATCAGAACGGCATAGACTACATATGGCACCTGGCGAGAGGCAGCTGTTGAAGAATATGGTCAAGATTGGGGTGAGCCAATGTAGGCTAACAGAGAACAAAGCAGGGGTCAGGCAGGACTAGGAGGTGAGGCAGTAGGCACAAGCATCTCAACCCTAGTGGTGCTTAGACCAGCTTTCCAGCTCCTGCAAGCTCTGGCCAGAGAAGAGCAGACCTCCTGTCTTAGATGCCCTGGGGTATAAGAGAGGTCACCAATGCAGGAAGGTGGGCACAGGAAACATGGCTCAGATACTACAGTGGACCACGAGATTGGGAGCCTGATCATGGGGGTCAGGCATCATCCATTCTATCAACATTCATTGAGCACCTTCTATGTGTCCGGTACTGTTCTAAGCAGTGGGGATACAGCAGTGAACAAGACAGACAAACCCTTCTCTGTGGAGTTTGCATTTAGAGGTGCACACCAAACCATCAACAAATAGAGCAAAGGAGCACTGAGAAGGTGTCTGCACATTTAAACAGAGTGGTCAGGGTAGGCCTTATTGAGAAGAGGACATTTGAGTTATGATCAGAAAGAAGTGAGGAAGGAAGGTACATGGCTAAGCAATGGAGGATGTTTACCGACAGGGGAACCAGCAAGTGCAAAGGCCCCAAGTACACGCCAGGCACGGGGAGGTCAGTGTGGCTGGAGCAGAGGTACGGTGGTAATTGCAGAGGCCAGAGAAGGGATGGGTGAATGAGTGTGTGAGGGAGAGGGAAGAAGAGAAGATACATGGGTCATCGAGTGAACTTCCGTTTTACTCTCAATGAGATGGGAAGCCCACGGAGGGCTCTGAGCAGAGGAGCACCATGGCCTGGCTTAGATTTAAACAAGCTCATTCTGGCTGCTGTGCAAAAGTGACCATGGAGGGGCCAGGGCAGTTCTAAACTCAAGACATTGGTGAGGCCGTCATGTAAAAACGCCATTGACACTGAGTCAGCCCGGCTACTGCCCCTGGTTTCTTACATTCCTTTGTCTAAGCACAAGATTGATGACAGAGCCCAAGCCAGGGGGGTTGGCCACTGCAGCGAGGGACTCCAGCTGTGACATAAACAGGCCAGGAAGGCAGAAGTCACAGAGATTGGTGGCTCTCAACCCCAGTTTCACAACATCACCTCAGGGAGCTTTTCAAAATGTGATTCAAGACCATACCTATAGAGAGCCCTAGTTAATGGTTCTTAAGTGAGGTAGTTTATGAAGCTCCCAGGTGATTCTAAATGTGCAGAACCACGGATATAGGTCCATTGCAACCTGACACGGCAAAAGAGCAGGTGGTCACACATCCATCCATCGCACATTTCTTCAATATTTTTTATGCCCAGCTGGGAGCTGCACAGCCCAGCACACAGAAAGTGCTCAGGCAATGCTGCAGTTTACTGGGATGAACAATGAGGAAGGTTGAAGGCCTTTGCCCTAGGGAGAAATACGATCATGTCTATGCTTTGGAAGTTCCGTCTGGCAGTGCTAGGCAAATTAGTTGTGGCTGGGAAGAGAACCCAGCGCAAGGGAGAATGGTTAGAGCAGAGTTCTCAATCTTCAGCATGTATCAGAATCACCTAGAGAGTTTGTTAAACCAGAGATCTCTAGGCTGTACTGCCAGAATCTCTGATTCAGGACACCTGGACAGTAATATTTGAATTTACATTTCTTTTTTTTTTTTCCTTATTTTTCTTTTTTGAGACAGAGTCTCACTCTGTTGCCTGGGCTAGAGTGCTGTGGTGCCAGCCTAGCTCACAGCAACCTCAAACTCCTGGGCTCAAGCGATCCTCCTGCCTCAGCCTCCCAAGTAGCTGGGAATACAGGCATGCGCCACCATGCCTGGCTAATTTTTTCTATATTTTTAATTGTCCAATTAATTTCTTTCTATTTTTAGTAGAGACAGAGTCTTGCTCTTGCTCAGGCTGGTTTCGAACTCCTGACCTTGAGTGATCCTCCCGCCTCAGCCTCCCAGAGTGCTAGGATTACAGGCGTGAGCCACCGTGCCCGCCCTGAATTTACATTTCTAACATGTTCCCAGGTGACAGGATGCTGCTGGTCTGAACACCTCACTTTGCCAACTGCACTGCATTAGCATGGAGGAGGCAAATAGTCAGGCGAGAGAAGGGAACAAGCAGAGAAATGTTGCAATTGATTGGCTGAGGCAAGTGCTTGGGGGAGAGCAAAGGAGAGGAGGAAGTAGTCCCTGAGGATGTTGGAGTCCACATGAGGGTAAGTTACCCCCAAGAAGGTGAGCAGCCCCCTTTTTAAGGTATTTATTTTAGCTCCTCTATTAAAAACAAGAGAGGTCTTTGTTTCCTGTATACAAGTTTTTGCGTTTCCCCCCCGCTACTAAATAGTACAATAAATTCCACTGCCTTATTTGTTTTATCAAATAAAAGAATGTCTGCCAATATCTGTTAGTCTAATATTATAGCTCAATTCCAGAACATCTTGTAATGGTTATTTCTAACATGTTCTGGAATGTGTACTTAGGGTACTCAGTGCCTTAACCAACCCACATTTGAAATTGAATTGCTAGTGTGTACAAGCTTATCAAGGTTATTACGCCTGCAGAATAATTTATAGCAGATGCAGACCAGGGGGTCTATCCTCTGATATTGCAATTATTTCAATAATCTATAGACTCAAAGACTGATGATAGAGCAATAAATGTTATGAAAAATGTTTCTATTTTTGACTGACTTTGCTGGTAGATGAAACAGTGCGAATGGTTCAAAATTTGTTCCTCATGAAGGGAAATGACATTGAAAGACCCATGCCTATAATTTAACCTAGTATAGTGTTCAGGGGATGTTTAGTAGACTTGGTAGTCTGTAATTTGGAGAAATGATAGAGATGTCCTTTTTATTGTCTGGCTAGAGTATAAATCATGGTCTTCAGGCCCCCTGCATCTTGCCACCTAGTTAGAAAATGCAGATTCCTGGGCCTGGCCTCAGACCTGAATATTTTGGATTGAGCCTCAGATTCTGCATTTTAAATAAGGACTACAAGTTTAAGAGCCACTGACAAAGAATACACTTCAGGTCCAAACAGCAGACAATCTGTGCAAGATGCTAGAGCAAAGAAGTTTTACAGGAATTGGGGTTTCCACACAAGTCTATTTCTACATACAATTAGTATGTATAAGCATCAAATTTCAGAGCAGAAAAAAGAGGCTCACCCAGTCCAGCACCGGTAGCTCATAGATGATGTGTAAGAGGAAGCTCCAACCAGAATTCAGGGCTTCTCTTTCTTAATCTAGTGTTATTTTTACCGACAATGATAAACTTACTTATTTAGTCCTTTGTTTCTGTGGCTATCACCATACCAATGCTCTTGTGGTCATCATACAATTTACCTTGCTTGCCAGCCACAAATTATACATTTGTTCGCTAAAAATATAGGAGAAACCAATTTGAGCAGGAATCCCGAAACTTTTATGTTTCGTTCTTTTCCATGTGTTGTTGGGCCACCTAAACTTAATTTACTGACATGCATTCTATCTTTCCCTGATGCTAATGGTGAAAGGTTCTAGGCACTTTTACTTTCTTTTCAGCTTTATTGAGGCATAATTGACATACACTAAATCACATGTATGAAATTTTTACCTGCGATATACATATACACCTATTACATCATCACCATAAACAAGATAAGAACATACCTATCTCCTCAAAGGTTTTCTTGCGTCCCTTTGTAACACTTCCCTTACCTCCCTGTCACCAGAAACCATTGAACTGTTTTCTGTCACAATAGATTTTTTCATATTTTCTAGAAATTTAAATACATAGGATAATAGATCATATACTCTTTTCTCCCCTCTGATTCATTCATTTAGTATACTTATTTTGAGATTCATTCACATTGTCAAGTGTATCACTAGTTCTTTCTTTTAAATCACTGAGTAGTAACCCATTGCATAGACGTGCCACAATTTGTCTATCAGTTCATCTGTTGATGGACATTGGGATGGTTTCCAATGTCTGGCTATTACAAATAAAGCTGCTATGAACTTTTACACACAAGCTTTGTGTGAACACATGTTTTCAATTATCTTGGGTAAATGCCTCGAAGTGGAAAGGCTAGATCATATGGTAAGTTTACTTTTTAAGAAACTGCCAAACTGTTTTTCAAAGTGGTTTTAATAAGTGTACATTTCCACCAGCAGTGTATGAGTTTCAGTTCCTCCACCTCCTCACCAACACTTGACATGGTCGATCCTTATCATTTTATCCATTCGAGTACAGGCTAGTGGTATCTCATCGTGGTTCCAATATTCACTTTCTAATAACCAGAGCTTAAGACTAGTAAATGTTACTCTGGTTTTCAAAGAGAAGGAAAGAATGGGATATAAACACAAGAAGCCAGTAAAGTCAATATCAGTCCTTGTCAAAATTCCAGAACAATTAATCAACCAAGTAGTTAATAAATATTTGGAAAAGACTGGCAGTATCACTAGCTGCCAACCTAGGCTTAGTATCAACAATTCATACTGAGCAAAGACTGTTAATATTTTGATAAGGCATTATTAGATCAGTTGGTAAGCGAAAAAATATAGAATGTAATCACTAAATATAGTCATCAAAACGTCACAGTTGCGTTTCATGACGAGAAATACTTATGTGCTCCCAGGTTTTTGCATCATGAGCATTTTTTGTTTGCCAGCCTTGTTTGTCTTCACGCTCTTGTTCTGCAGCAGTAGGGATGTCTTTATTTGTTGTTGGGTTAAATCCAAGTCTTCCAACAACCTCATGTTTGATGACACTAATTTCTGTTTCAGTGTGTACTTTTCCATTTACAATGGCCCTCTTCCAATCTTCTGCATGTTTTTCCATTTAATCTAGTTGTCAACTCAGGATATTTTATGAAAAATAACTTGCACATTGCTTGCCCTTAAATTTTTATAATTTTCTACCTGTATAGCTTAAATATAATGGCCTATAATATATGCTTATTTATTACATTATCTATTGAATATTCAGTTCAGGGGCAATCTTGTTATCCTAGTCAAAAGGTCCATATCTGCTAATATACAACAGGTTTTCTCCCTTTCATATCGTAGGTATTAAACATTCAATTTTAGCCTTATTTTCAGTTCCCTTGCAACTCTTAATCCTAATGCAGTTCTGAATTTAAGCAGGTCTTATTCTACATAAGTGTCTTATTATTAAAGTTGAATAGTTTCCCAAACCTGCTTCAGTTGTCAGGAGGAAGCATATTAGAGGGAGTTTTCATAAATGGGGAGGAAAAAATAATCTCCTTATGGATAAGGGGTGGTTATGGAGTTTTTTTCCTAGGATGCTCCCAATATGCTTCCAGAAACCAAAGGGCATTGTGCCATGCTGCATGTTGCTAACAATTTCTAGAGGAGAAAAAAATGCTTTAGCTGAGTCAAAACAAGTAAATTTTTATCTTGTTGGTTGAGACAGAACATTTTTAGAAAGATTGCTCACTACCTTCTCTTTCCTAAATCAGGAAATTGTCAACAAAATGGCCTGCTACAATGGAAGGAGCTAGTAAATAATCTGAAACCTGCAATTATTAAGAGGAATCTCTAGGAGTAAAAAATAAAGCCTTTATTCCGGTATAGAAATGAGACCAGCTGGAAAAGTAAGAAAGTTGTGTTTTTAGTGTTTTCTATGAAGATTATTTCCCTTAGATTATTAATATAGCACCAAAAAATGTTCTAAATATATTCCCAGAAGCAAATTTGCAGTAGCTGAAAAACAAGATCATATCCAAATAAGGCTACAGGTATGTCAATTGCCATCCTTTGCCTGGAAGGCAGTTTTTCTGGTTTTTGTTTATTAACACCCCATAATTTGAATTAGTAGAGTTTACAGCAGCAATTCTCAGAATACAGCTCTAGTATCATAATCAGCTAAGGAGCTTATTAAATGTGGATACTTGTGCTCACTGCAGATCCCCGACCCTCTGGAGAGAGAGTCCAGTAATTTGTATTTTGATCAAGCATCCAGGCAATTCACATGCTCACTGAAGTTTGAAAACCACTACTTTAAACCTCTGAAGAGGATGTGTTATTGGTGCAGTCTGGTTCTAACAAATAGGATCATTACAGATGCAAGAGTAAATTGAATATTTTTTATTTTGGAATCCATTTGTAGTTTGTAAGTCATGTTAATCTATTATCTTAAACTTACTTGTAAGCTTGGGAATCTCCTAAAGACAATTGGAGATTTATTTTATCGAGTTGAACTTCTGTATACACTATGTAAAGCCCTCCACATTCGATTTCTTGCATATAAAAAGGTACACCATGATCTGTCCTTACACAATGGTGCTTTGTGAGCAAACCTTTGATGGGGCTATGAGACTAATTCATCTTAACTTACCCTGAAAACTTTCTTCAATATGCCTAGTTGAGTGCCTGGCATATAGCAAGCACTCAGTAAATATTTACTTCAGGAGGAAATAAGTGAATGAATAAATGTTTGTTTATTTCATCACTTCTACCCCTTCTGGCCTCAAAACCTGCATGTCTTATCACGGTAATTTCTCATCCACCCAGGTTTCCAAGCCAAAACTTGGAGGGTTACCCATGAGCCACCTTCTTATTCACATATTGGTAACTAAATCCTCTCATGTTTGTACCATCTAGAATTTTCTCACTCCCTCATAGCTTCAAGGTTTGATTATATGATACGTTGATAAAAGGAATAATCAAAAGATGTAAGGATAATGAGCATATATATAGCTAAGAACACATCCAATGGCTGTAGAAAACATTATCCTGCAGAGTTAAAATCAATCATTATAACTGGAACTTTTTTTTTATTTTTTGAAACCAGATCTTGCAGTATTGCCCAGGCTGGTCTCCAGCTTCTGGATGCAATCAATCCTCCTGCCTCAGCTTCCCAAGTAGCTGGGTTATAGGCACATAACACCATGCCCAGCACAACTGGAAATTTTAATACAACTCTTTTAGGAATGTTTAAGTCAAGTAAAAAGAAGCAAAGATTGTAGGAGATTTAAATAATATGATTAATAAGTTCAAACCACTAAATGTAGAGAAATGTGTAACTAACAGAGCATACACATTTTTTGAGGAAACATGGAATATTTGCAAAACTCTGTGTGTTAAATTTCAAATAATCAACATCATACAATGTTCATCATGCAATAAAATTGGAATTCAGCAACAGGATTTTTTTAAAATCTCATATGCCTGGAAACGAAGTAACATACTATTAAGTGACCCTTGGGTTAAAAAGAATACCATAGGAAGATTACAAAATACTCAGAACTGAGAGAAAAGGAAATACTACATGCCAAAATTTTTGGAACACAGCTAAACAAGTACTTAGAGGGAAATTTCTAGTTTGGAATACATTTGCCAGTAAACAAAACAGATTAAAAACAAATGCTAGGCATTTAACCCAAGAATCTGGAAAAAGGAACAAGCAGCACACACCCAAAGGAACAAGAAAAGGAAACAGTAAAGATAAGAGGAAGAAATCAGAAAAAGTTACAACAAAAGAAAAGCAGAGAAGATTAACTGTGCCAGAAACTGGTTATATGGAAAAACTTGTAACATAAACAAACCACTGGGGTAAGATATGGGAGGGGGGTGAAGGAGAACACACAGTGCAAAAGTAAATAAACACAGAATGAAAATTAATAACTATGAATAATATATGTGTGTTACAGTTTTCACTTATATTATATGCAATGCATGACTTACATATATATTTCTATTTTGTATTGTATTTATGTCTGAAATATATATAGTGTCTTATATGATACAATGTATTTTTACATTTATATATAATGTAATATAGCACAAAAATAGTATATATAATATTTTGCATAGTATGGTGTATATATGTTATATTCTTTAATTCACAAAATTATATTATGAAAAAAGAAATAATAGCTGCAGCAGAAATGAAAGGAATAACAATTATACAGTAACTAATTTGATAACATAAATAAAAAGGAAAATATAAATGCCAAAATTGGTTCAAGAATAAATTAAAAACTTTAATAAACAAATAGGAACTTAAAAAGTGAAATAATAATAAAATCCTCCATACAACAAAAGCCTCAAGCCCAGATAATGTCACAGGTAAGTTTTATCATACATTCAAAGAACATATCCTTATTTTATAAGTTGTTAGAAAATATTGGAAAACAGGAACAGTTGTTCAACTCATTTTATGCAACTAGTATGACCTTCATTCCCAAAGTAGGTAAGAGGAGAAAGAAAATTACAGAACTAGTTCAGGAACATTTAGTACAAAATCCTAAATAAAAATATTAGCTAAGCAAACCTAAGAGTGTATTTAAAATAACCCATTACGATTAAGTAAAGTTTGTTCCAGAAACAAGGTTGGTTCAGCATCAGAAATATATACATATTCTTTACCATATTGATAAACTAAAGAAAAATAATCATGATTATCTCAACTGGTACATAAAATTACAGCTAGATAGGAGGAATAAGTCTTAGTCTTCTATAACACTATAGAATGATTACAGTTAACAATAATAGATAGTTTCAAATAGCCAGGAGGAGGATATTGAATGTTCCCAAAACTAGGAAATGATAAATGTTTGAGATGATGGATGTGCTATATAGGATCAGACCCTGATCTGATACATTATGAGTATTGCCAACATCACTGTGTACCTCATAAGGGTGTACAATTATTGTGTCAATTTAAACTTTTTAATAAAAAATGAATAAGTAAAAAATTAAAAATTTTTTGATAAAATTTAAAAACTACAATTCTTAAAAACTTCTCAGAAAACAATAATAAAAGAGAATTTCCTTAACTGCATAAAGACTTAATACCAAAAACCTAAAGCAAGCATCATTCTTAGAGAAATTTTAAAACTTTCCATTAAGCTCAAAAAAAAAAAGACACTTACTATTATCATTCATGTTTCACAAACTCCTTTTTAGACAACAAAAAAGTTAAGAGAGGTAAAGATGGAAAGGAAATACTTCAACTCTCATTATATACAGCTAAATAAATCTAACCAGAAAAGCCAACAGAATCAACAGATAAACCAATAGAAGTTATGTGAAAGGTTAGCTTCATTGCCAGCTAGTGATTCTTACTAGTGTAGAAGAATGCTGCAAAATTCAATAGCATTTTCTACACCAGTAAGAGTCAATTAGAAAATATTACAACATTATAAGGGCAACAAAACCTATACAATATTTAGGATTTCACCTAACAATACAGAGAACCTTGAAAAAAAACTTTTAAAATTCATTATAAAAGAATACTATGTTCATGGAGGAATAAGGTCTTTTAGTAAAGATGTCAATTATCCCCAGATTAATTTCTAAATTTAATGCAATTCCAATCTAACATACAATAGGATTTTTTGGGCAACTTGACTTTCTAAAACTTACAGGGCAGAGCACAGTTGCATAAATAGCTATGCCAACTTTGAAATGGAAGAGCAAAGAAGGTAGGCTGAACTTGCAGGTATCAGGTCATACTGCAAAGCCAAAGTAATAACAATATGGCAGAAGCACAAGGAGAGATAAATAGACCAGTGGAACAGGAATAGCATTACAGAAATAGATCCATGGAGCACTACTAGGTGATAATAGTGGCCACAGAAATCTATGAAGAAAAGACAAATTGCCAAGTGTTAACAGGATAACTAGCTGGCAATATGAAGAAAAATAAAACTGTATCCTTACATTGCACAATATTCAGAGTAAGACTAAAGACAACCTTCTTTCACATCATGTGAAACATGGGTACCAAAATCTCTCGAGTATTACTTCTTATAACACAGAATAATGAGTAACACTCTCAGTTCCAGTTAAAATAGAGAAAAATGGTGCCATTTCAGTTTGGGTCAGATGCTCACCCATGGGGATCAGGTCACGTAAAACCAAGCCATACAGATGAGAGACATACTAAAGAAAGGGGTGCCGAGCAGATAATATTAATATCATGATTGTTTACAGAGCACCAGTGGTGAATGTACTGGAATAAAATAAGGTTCATCTTTCCTTCTATGAACCTTATTTTGATGAACCTTATTTTCTCTACTTCTGGAATATCATATAAAATATTTTTATTTCAACTAGAGAAAACCTTAATAGCTCTAGAAAAGCTTTAGAGGAAGAAACAAATTAAGGCAAAAAGCATTACTACAGACAGAGAGTCACTTCGTAATGGCAAATGGTTTTCTTCAACAGGAAGATATATGGCTTCTAAATTTATATGCACCTACTAACTTGATATCAAGAATAAAAGGCAAAATCAACACAAGGAAGAAAGACAAACCCACACATTTAAAAACATCTTCCAAAAATATGTCAATTCAGTCCAAATCACCTAGACTACCACTGCCAGGAGCAAAGGTATCACATGGTAATTCGTAAGAGCTTAGGCTTCTTAAGACCCAGTTAGCAGATGATGCCAGAGAAATCCTGTTTCTGGCACAGAGGAACTAGATAGAGTAGTGCACTATGTCAAGAGCACTGAACTTTACATCAGGTTTAACTCTCACTAATCCTACTACTGGGTGTCACCTAGTGGCTGGGTGGTTTAAAAGCAATGTGGCAAAGAAATCTTTGTCTTGGTTTTCTGAGATATAAAATGAATCCAGGCAATTGTACAGCATGTGCAAGAGCATATCTTCTTTTGAAAAAGTTAGTGAGATAAGCTCAGAGGTAGTCTCATCTCACAAAGCAGATAGGGCTTTCGGAAGTTCAAAGGTTGCAAACCATTCATATTTCTTGAAGATTTAATAATATTAAAATAATAAATGCCAAAAAAAGAGTTGTGAAGTTTGTGTAATATTACTTTAGATGTTACATTTAACAAAACAACACAACATGATTAAAATGACTGTATGTGTGTAAGAAAATATTTAAAACTGTAAACTAGAGTATCTTAATGAATGTGAGGTCTGGGCTGAATGTTCTTCTCCCCCGACTCCCGCCACCCCCATATGTCTCTCCCTCTTCCCCCTAACCAAGACCCACCTCAGGCCGCGGGATATGTTCACTGTAACTTTGATTTAACCAAGACAGACCTAACATATGATCTTGGTACTTAAACTCACTGGGATTATATCTTGCTCAGAGTAAGATCTGCATTGCTTTCTTAAAATGCTAAAATGCTAGGATCAGACACTTCCCGCAAAACTACAAGTGAAATGATTCCAAAGAGGAAGCTTTCTAATCAGAATAATTTTGTAAACATGTAAGTTGAACCTACAGTGAAACTTCTCTGGGACTGTGGTAACCTTGAATGCTCATAATATTGAAAGGAGATAGAATTCACAAACAAAAAAGGCAGATGATTAGCAGAGGCCAAGGAACCAGCTTTGGTGGTCAAAATGTATTCTTATTTAAAATCACTGATGGGGAAATCAGCTCTGAGAAGCTTGGTCATCTGTCCACGTTCCCACAGCTAGTAAGCAGTAGAGTCTACATAAACTCCTCTCTTTCTGGTTCCAAAAACCCACATGCTTTCTATTTCACCTGTACTGACTTAGTGTATTCCGGTGTGTTTTCTAAATTCATTTATTCATTTCATTCTTTTTCCATGTAATCTACACATTTAATAAATAAATTTTTATGCGAAGCTAATCATAAAGACACTGTGCTAGGTCTAGAGATACCACAAGGAACAAAAGGAAGGCCATTGCCCCTGTGAAACATGCATTCTAATAAGAAGACATAATACAATGTTAAAAAAAATAATATATTTGGGCAAACGAGAAATGAGGGGAGGAGTTAGTTCAGAAGGGCACTGCACACAATGAGAAATTAAATGTTTCTATCAGTAGAAACTATACAAATTCAAGTGTTTGAAACAAGAGCAAAAAGGTCAAGGCTGTCCTAGTTCCTACATATATTATTACTATACTCATAATTTTGTAAATTATTTCATCCTGCTTAATTTAGTAAATAGATGATAGGTAGGGAGGGAGGTAGATATACAGCTAGACAGAGGGTGATAAATAAATAGATGATACTTGATAGAGAAAAAAGTCCAGGAGGGAAAGAAGAAAAGCCACCTATAACGCAAAGAAAAAAAGCATGAACACTAACTTTGGACCAAATAAATTCTGGCATGCCTCCCATTTTTTTTTTTTTTTTTTTTTTTGCAGTATTAACAGACATCGTCAATGCTTTGGCTGACGTTCTGATGATCTAAGGCCAGCTCATTTGTTGTTAAGACTCAGCCACTCCCATGTAAGTCCATTGGAAGCCTTGTTTATGTTTCTACCTATACATTATTTTTCATCAAATGCAATTCTAAACTAGGATGTGACAACGGTATAAATAGTCACGGATGTCAGACCTACCATTTGTTTTCTGTTGATTTGTTTTTAATTATATGTTTAAACTTTCCATGAGTTCTGACCTGGCCATTGGTCTAAAATTAGTGAAATGGGGCACTTTATAGGCAGTCAGATGGACTCTATCACTCCTTAACACACCCCACACTCCTTAAGCACATGGAGAGGGTGTAGGACAGAGCACAGTTGGGTAAGTCAGAGACCACTCACTCTTTGAAGGGCATTTCTGCCCTTGCCATTGGATGGCAGAAACTTTAACCCAAATGGTATTCTGTTCATCCTCTAGACTAGACCTAAAGAGAATATATATTCAACAAATGGGTCTCCTATATCCCCAGGCTTCTTGATCTTGATTATATTTTAAATTAAAAGAAAATCAATTTTGATTTTTTCATTTATTCATTCATAAGTATATTCAGTCAAGACCTATTAACCACCTACTATGTTCCAATTACTAGTGAAGAGCTAGGGAAACAAAAATCCATGGGCCATCAGCCCTGTCCTAGAGAAGCTCCATTCATTCACTAACTCCTGGGTGAGCCCAGGCAGAAAAACACTTTGTTCGCCATGTATTTTGTAACAGTCCTACCTGTCAAAGCAGACTTGTTTATTTAACTTTCTTGTATAGCTGTATATTCTAGGTCTCTAGTTAGGTCCAGGCTTAAGTTTCCAGAATTCATATGAATTTCCATAGTTTTAAATTTCTATAACTTCCCAAATGTAATTTGTTTCTAATGAAAACATAAAAGCCCTCAGAAAAATAATAGCTCATATCTTTGAAAAATGTAAGAAAGTAGAATAGCAGTAGGGAAAATGGCCTTATTCATGCCAATTTTATTATCTTGGCTGTATTGTAAATAAATAGAAGTGAGAATTAGGGAATGAATTTTGGCTTTTTAGAAACAGATGCTACTCTCACTTGGGTACTAGAGTTTGACAACTGCTTTCCAAAGTACCAAACAATGACATCTAATTTCTTAATGAAACCAGTACTTAATAATTATGTGCCAGGAACTGTGTCAGCCACGTGATACACAGATAAATGTGACACAGTTCCTATCGTCAAAGAAGTTTGCTTATCAGCTACCTCCTAAGTGAATCCGTGGGTCCCTGTGACTTCCTAAGAGTTGGTACTGACTGCTATCAGGTTATTAAGTATGGAATGTCTGATTTCCTTACTTACTAAGTTTGACAGTTGATATCTCTGACATTTCACTTTGACATTTCTTGTTTTATTTTTGTTGTGAAGATACCTCCTCAGTCTTTCAAATGCACGTTTTGGCTTGTGGTTATCTTTCAAAAAATTTTTAGAGCAATTTTGTGAAACCATGAATAAGTAAAAAATTTGTGTTATTTTCTTTCTTTTGTTAATTAAAAAAATTTTTTTCTTCATTTTTTTTTTTTCTGGAAAACACTTGAGGCATGTGTTATTTTCGAATATGAGTTCCATTATGGAACCAATGCAGCACAGACAATTCGAAATATCAACAAAGTGTTTGAGAAGGATGTGGCTAATGAATGCACAGTATGTTGATGGTTTGAGAAGTTTTGTTCTGGTGATTTTAATCTTGAAATTGAGCCCTGTGGGCAACCTAAGACCAAGGTGGATAATGATGAGCTGAAAGCTGTAGTGGAAGCGAATCCATCTCAACCTACATGTGAATTAGCAGCAAGGTTTGACGTTGCTATTCCAATAATATGCAACCATTTGAAACAAATCGGTAAGGTAAAGAAGCTGGATAGATGGTTTCTGCATGAATTAAACTAGTGTCAGTAGAGAAATCGTCTCAAAGCTTGCATTTCTTTGCTGTCATGACATAAAGGTGAACCATTTCTACACCATATTGTTATGTGTGCTGAACAATGGATCTTTTTGACAATTGCAAGCATTCAGCACAATGGCTAAAGATGAAGTGCCAAAACACAGTCCAAAACCGAATATTCATCCAAAAAAGCTAATGATGTCTATTTGATGGTCCAGCGCTGTTATTATCCACTACAGCTTTATGAAACCTGGTCATTCAATTACAATGGATGTGTACTGCAGCCAGTTGGATGAAATGATGAGGGTGCTTGTGTGGAAGCAGCCGAGATTGCTCAACAGAGACAGGCCAATCCTCTTGCAAGACAACGCTCGACCACACATTGCACAAACAATGCTGCTCAAACTATAGCAGCTGGACTTGTAAACTCTCTGTCATCCACCTTATTCACCAGACCTTGCACCAACTGACTACCACTTCTTCCAGGCTTTGGACCACTTCTTGCAAGGAAAAATATTCAATTATCAACAAGCTATGTTAAACACCTTTCGCGATTTCATTGCCACTCACTCTCCAGGCTTCTTCATTGCTGGCATAAATAAGCTACCGTTAAGATAGCAAAACTATGTTGAGAGTTTAGGCGCATACTTTGATTAATTGTACTGCTTCTTGTTTGAGATACAATAAACTAAACTTTTTATTTGAAATCAGACATTTCATATTTAATGACCTAATAATTTAGGAAGGCTTCCTGAAGAAAGGGAGATCTGAGAAAAGACTTTTTAAGTAGCTATAGTCTTCAAATATTAGGGGTGGAGGAGGGACTCGTGTAAATAAAGGACAAAAAAGGTTTTAGGGGAGGTAGAAAAAGAGTCTTCTAGCAAGGAGTTGTAAAAAATTAAGCACGTAAGGACCAGTTGAAGAAATAACTCCCTGTTGAAAAGATGGGTAGAAGGTAGGGAATAGGTTAGCTCAGTAATTTCCAAGTGTATTAATTTAGACTTTAAATTCCAATATTTTTGTGCATCTACTTAATATAAGGCATACATTTTAAAAATTGATTTGAGTAACAGCCCTTAAATCAAATTGTGAAGTGCAGTCTCTCAGAATAATGACCATAATGTTGTACCACACTATCAGCAGATCAAAGTATCCTTTTCAAGTAATCTTCTTATGTTAGGTCTGGCATTTTTTAATAATAGGGAGCTGTTTTCCTGTTGGAACACTTGGTGCATGTAGTATTAAGACTTTAACCTGAGAGAATAGAATGGTAGATATGAGAGGCTGGGAAGAGTCTGTGAGTGGGAGATGGGGATGAAGAAAAGTTGGTTAATGGGTACAAACATACAGCTAGATAGAAGAAATAAATTCTACTGATAGAGGAATACGGTGACTATAGTTATTAACAATGTATTGAATATTTCAAAGTAGCTAGAAGAGAGGACTTAAAATGTTCCCAATACACAGAAATGGTAAATACTCAAGATGATGGGTACTCCAAATATCCCAACTTGGTCATTACACATTCCATGCATGTAACAAATGCCTGAACCCCATAAATATATAACATCAATTTTAAAAATCTGAAAAAAAAAAACCAAACACTTTAACCTATTTTGGTTTGCTTTTTTTCTATTTCCCTGACAGCTTAGTCAAACTATGAAACAGGCACGTCACCGGCTGGCATCCTTTAAAACTGTGACTAAAGAAAAGGCATCAGTGTTTCCAGATGATGGAAGGAAAAGCTTTCCCACACAAGAGGTAAATTAATTTCTAACACATTGTTTTTAAAAATAGAGATATGACCAACACTAAGGTGTTCACATGGTAGTAATACTCATTGGGTGCCAGTTGGGGAAAGGGTTGGGGAGGGGTAAACCCACAACTAATGACACACTTGTAGCCCTGGCTTGGGCAGTACAAATGTATTACATGCAACCAAAATGTTTGTATCCCCATAATTTCCTGAATATAAACAAACAAATAAGTAAATATAGAGATAAGAATTTCAGATAAAGGTTTATTTACATCTCAGCATAATTTAGAACTGTTAAATAATTGGAAATAATCTTAAATATCTGATAGTAAGGAATGCTTGAATACATTATGATATATCCATATGCAACCATTCTAAAAAATTTCATGTTTTCAAAGAGTATCTGAGGATAAGAGAAAGTGAAAGGAAAAGTAAAGTTAAATGATAAAGTTGGATACAAAGTTATATATGATATCTCAATTTAAAAATATACATATTTAACAAATGTTTATGGATGTCCATGATTGCCAGGCATTGTTCTAGAAACAGGACTTATAGGCCGGGCGCGGTGGCTCACGCCTGTCGTCCTAGCTTTCTGGGAGGCCGAGGCGGGCGGATAGCTGCTGCTTCAGGAGTTCAACACCAGTCTGACCACAGCCTGAGCACAGTGAGACCCTGTCTCTAAATCTAAAAAAAAAAAAGTAAAAAAGGCAAAAAAAAATACACAAAATCCAACAAAACACAGCCAGGCGCTCTGGTAAGC
The DNA here is from genome assembly GCA_963574435.1 of Cheirogaleus major. Lineage (NCBI taxonomy): Eukaryota > Metazoa > Chordata > Mammalia > Primates > Cheirogaleidae > Cheirogaleus > Cheirogaleus major. The sequence goes on along the minus strand of CAUYPO010069959.1, from coordinate 2,514 downwards.
GCCTGTAGTCCCAGCTACCTGGGAGGCTGAGGCAGAAGGATCGCTCACAGACCAGGACCTGGAGCTTGTGGTGACCCATCCTCACTGCACTCTACCTAGGACGCCGAGTGACACTCTATCTCCACACACACAAAAAAAACAACATGGAAACAGGACTTATAGTGGTGAAAAGATAGACAAAGATCCCTCAAGGAGCTTCTGTGCTAGTAGGGAAGCATATAATAAATGATTAAATAAATACAGAATATAATTGCAAATGATAAGTGCTATGAAGGAAAATAAAGCAAAATAAAGAGATGAAGAGAGAATGCTTTGTGCATAGACAAAAGCCTGGATAAAAATGGCACAAGAGGTTAATAGTGATTATTTCTGGGTAGTAGTATTTTCTTCTCTTTATGTTTTTATTTAAAAAATTTTTCATAATGTATCTATTTTACTTCTGATCAGGAAAAAAATCGATACAAAACATAAAGTTAGAGTGAATAATTGGAATCTAAATGTGGAGCTAGACCTAAAAGGATATTTAAGTCTATACTTGTAAAATGACATTGATTTGGAGTCTGCTTATTTTGGAGTTCACAAATTTGGATGCTAAGTTCATGTGTTTTCCTGTGTTTACTTAACTTTGGCATTAATTTCAAATTTTGATAGGCAGCATCTAGTAAAATAGACCATTAGTCTTGTTTACTTTATTATTTTTTTGCCATCTTCAACAGTGTATTTAGTTCTTCCCTACATTTTCCTGGAATATATATATATATATATTTGTCTTTTTGTAATTTTTCCTTAAGAATCTTAACACAGCCATCAAAAACATTTGTCTCCTCTATGTTTGGTTGAATATTAAACTATGATATCTCCCTTTTCAGTGATAATTAAGACATTTTTAATTAAATGTTAAAAACAAGTCAGCATAGGTGTGTCCACATATAGCAACATATCCTAGATCCATTCAGTATGGTGGTTCCTTTTTCTAGCATTTCCTCGTTGTGGCTCTCAAGATAGAATTTCTTTTGTACCTAAATTCTTCTCAGAGTCTTGGTTTCTTTACAATTTTAATTTCTACCATGGATTTGGCAGCATCATAATTTGAGCCATTAGACTGACACCAGGATACTATTAGAATGAGGTGATTAGACACTTTCTAATAAACCAAAAAAAAAAGGGTTATCAGATCCTAAAGACTGGTATTTTAAATTGTTTGGAACATACTTAGACCTTCCACTTGGTGTTTTTCCAGAAAGAATACTATTCATAGGTCTGACAGAAATAATTATCCAGTATAAGGGAGGATTAAGTTGGAGATAACATCCTTGTATAAACCAGTTTTATACGTCAGAGGTGCCATTTAAGTGTAATTCATTATTGTTATAGTGTGATGAATTCAGGCTGACTGCTTGCTTCCAAAGAATACATGTGTTTTTCAGGTGGAAATATCAGAAACAAATCTACTAACCTACTAATGAGAAATTAGTGAAATTTTTCTTACCACTTATATCAAGTCTTTCCTTCAAATCTGAAGACTTTTCTACCTTCTCAGTTGTGTGAAATGGGAAACTGCCAATCAGAAAGAACAATCTATAACTGAGTTGAACCCTGGTTTCATTTCCTTGTTAGACTTTAGTGATATTAGAATCTGTCTGGTTGTTATAATGTTCAAGATTTGGAAATACAAGTAGAATATATACTTGCTTGCTCTCTATCAGGTCACCAAGACTAAAATCATGAATACTCTGAAATTGTCACTGGCTAGAATATGGACAAGTTGTCATTTATGCAGTTAATATATTCTCCTACCAGGCTATTTCATTGCATATGTTTGATATATGGGTGATTTGTTTGTACTTTTGAAGTAAACTTCAAACTCATTATTTTTTTCCTTTATTCTATATTAGACTACCAAAACTTTCTAAAATCATTCTAGATCTTTCACAAAAACTCAACTTAGTATCTCGAGGATATTGCTTTCCCTAGAACCATTTATATTTGTATTTATTTATTTTTTCCAGAGAGTACTTTCTAGAAAACCAGCATCCATCAGGATAAATATAGAAAGAAGAGGAGAGTTTCCCTTTAACATCCATCAAGGTCTTTTAACTACTGTACATTACCAGAATTTTATCAAAATTCAGGTAGGGAAATGTAAAGAGTAGAGGGGAGAAACAATGGCTTGTTAGAACTATCCACAGCTAATTAAGGATAGGATTAAGGGTTAAGATTACAATGTCCAGTATTTTTTTTTTTTTTTTTTTTTTTTGAGACAGAGTCTCACTCTGTTGCCCAGGCTAGGGTGAGTGCCGTGGCGTCAGCCCAGGTCATAGCAACCTCAAGTTCCCGGGCTCAAGCAATCCCTCTGCCTCAGCTTCCCAAGTAGCTGGGACTACAGGCATGCGCCACCATGCCCGGCTAATTTTTTCTATATATTTTTAGTTGGCCAATTAATTTCTTTCTATTTTTAGTAGAGACTGGGGTCTCGCTCTTGGTCAGGCTGGTTTTGAACTCCTGACCTTGAGC
>CAUYPO010069958.1:0-25109 GCA_963574435.1 Cheirogaleus major | reverse complement strand
TTATGATGATGTTCCAGAAGAAGACGACTTAACTATATTTGAATAAATGTAGATTGTTGTACCGTACTTAAAAGAAATAACACATCCCCTGAAAATAAGCCCTAGGGTGTCTTCTTGAGGAAAAATAAATATAAGACCCTGTCTTATTTTCGGGGAAACACGGTAGATGCTGACAAGGAGAGAAATACTATATTTTAGTTTTTTATGTTTGTTCAGCACTTTTTTCAGTGGTATTGATTTTAAGTCTGATGTTCTTTTTAATTTGGAAGAAAAAAATCCTGAAGCCTGTCTGGGGACATGTGTGTTAGTGTTCTGGTGTTGCTGAGGTGTTTGTAAAAGTATCCTCATATTCCACGAGGGAAGGATTAGCTAGAGGACATTGTTATTTACCCTGTTTCTCTAATTCTGAAGTGATTCAGAGGAAATTATTTTAAACCACTACCTTTGAATCCCATGGCTTGGTTTCTTGGATGCTAGTGTATTCTTGTTATTCAAGAAAAATGTCCATGTGTGTACAGCTACCATCTGTCTCCGTGAGTTAATACTGTTCTTTAGTGGCTGTGGGTAACCAGATAATTGCTCACGTAGAATTAGAGTGTAGAGGGCTCCCCTCTCATTGCTGCTTCCACCACCCTCAGTATTGTGGAAGATTCAAGCACAGTTGATGCTTGAAAGTATTGATCATGTCTAACTTGTCCAGTGTCTCTTGAATGAAGGTGTAAATTATAGGTGTGATATCATTAATTAAGTCTATAACAGTGGTTCCCCAATCTAGTTGAGCTTCTAAATTACCTGAGAAATTAAAAAACAAAAACAAAAGAAGACAGGTTTCTGGGCCTTACCTGATTACATAACACCTGGGTGGGGCTCTAAGAGACCCTTCATATGCTGATATGCAGTGGGACCACTGGCATACAAGATGGTCCTTGGATCAGATATGGGTGTTGCGTTGGGGGTGGGAAGGAGTAGGAGTAGCTTGAAGATCGAGAGAGGAACCACTTCCTTCTAATCACTTCAAATCAGTGGAGGGTTGTAGTAGAGAAATAGCTAAATAAAGAAAATCTCCTAGGAGCTGCCATATTTTAGCATTTTTAAGAGCATTGATTGTTAACTTTTCTTCCTTTTAAGTTCTGTTTTCATCATTCTAGCGGTTTCTAACTTGGAATTTTCCTAATTGTAAGGATTGGAGAAGGTAATGGAGATTATTAAGCTTTTTTTTTTTTAATAACAGCTGTGTTGAGATATCATTTACATACCATTTAATTCACCTCCTGAAAGTATACAGTTGGATTGTTTTTAGTATGTTCACAGGTTGTTTAACTATTATGACAAATTTTAAAACATTTTTATCACCCCCTAAAGGAAAACTCCATATCTTTTATAAGTTATTTTTTAATACTCAAAGAAAGCTAAATGTTTTGTTCATGATAAAGCTTTATAGGTTATTATCAAGGTTTTCTGATTCAGGTTAGAATTGTATCAGACAAGGTTATCCCATGTTAAGCTCTATTTGAGAGTTACATTATTTTTTAAGGGGAAAAATGAATCAATAATCCATGTGTGTTGCATCCAGTCTTTCAAATGAGATGGAAGAAACAAGAATGTACCTCTTCTCACTGCTCCATCCTCACCCATCAATGTGACATCCATCATATGATGACTGGTGACCAGTGATGGTTCATGTTTCAGTGACTTATTTTGAAGTAAGCAGGTAGTACACTAATATTTCTGCTCAGTGGGGAGGTGTGCTTTTTTCTGCTTGAAATGGGAGAAATTAGTTCAGATAACTTCTCCATAGATGTGTGATCCTTTCTCGTACATTTCCAAATTAGCCTGCTGTCCAGCCTCACTGTAATTCTTTTGAAATATGCATCCTGATTAAGTGGCTTTTCATGGGACTTCCATTTGCATAGCCTGGAACTATACTCAAGATAGGCTGTAGCCCAGCCTGGACTTTGGAAGTTAGGGGTTGGGAATTGGAATGTAAGATCTCAACTAACGCAAGGAAAGAGAGAGTTCCTGATTTACTCAGGGTTCATTTTTGGGAAGAGAAGACGCTGAGACGGAGCAGACCCAGCATTATTCCAGGGGCCAGGTTACTTCTCGCTAGTTATGGCTTCCAAGCATTAGGTCCTTTCACAAATACCAGGAAAGCAGCGATCTGTTAATAACTTTCCCCCCCAGCTACAGTTCATGTTTCCAGAGTTGCTATTCTGTGGGATCCCAGAACTTTTTTCCTTCGACACCCATCTGTATCATTGTGGAGTTGTGCTGATAGACCACCCAGCTGTCACATGCCCAGAGCCATGGGCTCCAGGAAGATACTCATCTAGTGGTTAATACCTTCTTCTGGGAACTTTTGGAATTAGTTATTTTATTTAATTCTCTTCAGATAAGAGTTTGCATACTTCTCGCTGCATGCTTATAAAAAAGAAAGAAAGCCAAAGACAAATACATGCAAAAAAACCACAATAAACAAAAAAAACTAACACAAAGCCCATGAAACCCCCATGAACCCAAACAAAAATCTTACCCATTGTTGCCCAAGACCTTGTGTTCTATGAATCTATGAATGAAGGAATGCTTTGGGTGGTTCTGCGCTGGCGGGCCACAAAGTTTGTGGGTTATCCAAGTGTTGGCTTCTCTTTTCTCCCTTCCTGTTGCACTGATTTGACCCCTTTCCTTGGTTATTAGCATTTCTACCAGAGGGTAGAAGGACTTAAATTCGAAGGGTGATTTCTGTTTTCTAGCAATATGTTAATATAGAAACCCTGGGCCAGTGACAGTTTGGGAATATCTGATTATCATTATTTTTACTTTAGTCATCAAAAGGTGATTTTGTTTTGACATGAAAAAGCCAGCCCAACTTTGGTTTATAAACCAGCTCAACTCTCAACTCTGGCAAGTGTATTCCCTCTTCTACATCAATTCTAGGTTCTCAAACTTTATGCAAAAGATTCAACCAAGGACGTCCTGGGTCCTGCCCTTTGAGAGTCAGTTTCCATAGGATAGGGACAAGGATTTTATAGTCAGCAAATCATTCACAGGTCTTTCTGATGGAGGTTAATTAGGGACTGACTTTGAGAAACACTGCCCTGGAATTTGCACTTGCTGTTCAGGTACCAGCCCAGTGTTCTCTGTGATTAAATGCTTGGCAGTTAACAATGTGTAATTACAGTGTGTACAGTTTCCAAGGCAACATGCATTCTGTCACTCCTGCCGAGGCTGGGAAGATTGAAAAGGGCCATAAAGAGGTTGCAGTAATGGTGTGGCCTCCCGATTCGTGCCATCCTAGTGCTTTATGATGACTGGGTTGTCACACCATTCATCCAAGGGCCCTGCTTAATGGCAGTAGCAATAATGAAAGTAAACACATAGTAAGCTAGAGAGTCACTGGGTGATTTCTGGGGGTAGTGACAAGGACCTGAGGAGGGATGAGTGCAGCATTCAGTTGCTTGCATCCCTCAGCCCCTACCCAATCTTCTCAAATGAGTTTTGTCCAGAGTGGTAAGGATGTGGAAGAACATGCATTGACCTTGAAAAGCTTCTGAAAACATAGTGGTTGACTGTGGTCAACATTTGACTGCTATTCCTTAGTTTTCAGCTGGGATGGTACTGTTAAAGTACACCTCTTCTCACTTTCTGTCAGGTGTGGCTTGACGTTACATTTATCGAGTTGCTTCCTATGTCATGAGAACTTTCACATAGATTATCTTGCCTTTTTGCGCTTTGACTTTTTAGTCTACATGCAGAGATTTCACACTTTGTACATTCCCAGGTTTAATGAAAGAGATAAAGTCTGTATCTTGTTTTGGCACAGGATTCAGCTTTTTGGTTTTAGTTATAAAGCTGTGCAGGGCAGTGGAAAAAGCATTCAGCTACTAATCAGATTTTGGGGTCTGGTTCTGAATTCCACCATAAACAGGCTTTGTGACTGCAGGCAAGTTTCTTAACTTCTCTGGGGCTTTGTTTCTATTTCTGGAAAATGAAGAGCTTAGACTAGATTAGTAGCTTTGACTTTCGAAGGGTGGCAACCAGGAACCTTCTTCCTTGAAAATGTACATATATATACTTACTCAAAAAAGAGTATATTCAATTCCCAGGGGACCACGGACCCCTCGTAAATGAAGTGATTACTTAAGACTTTTTCAACTACAACTCAAGGACCTGGAGAGTCTTGCACAGTTTAAAGAGGGCCCCTGAGGAATGAGCTATTTGATGTGGGAGGTTTTGTTGTTTCTGGCATTTTTTACTAACTGCCTTGTGCTTTGGGGTGGGGGTCAGGGACGGACAAACACTGAGAAAAATAAATAGGGAATGAATGGCATCTGGAATATGAACTGTTTTCCTTATTAGTTTTCACTATTTTGGCCTTTCAAAAGGAGGTAGATGGGATGCTTGCAACATGAAGGATGTGTAAAGGAATTACTTCAACATACAGATAGAGCATTTTGTACAGTAACATTTAAGCAGCAGCTTAAACTTGTTCTGCTTTTAATGTTTGGGAACTTACTTATATGTGGAGTATAAAAACATTGAACTAATAGAAGCAGAGAGTAGAATGGTGCTTACCAGGGGCTGAGATTGGCAGGGTGAGTGAGGGATTGGGGAGATGTTGGTCAAAGGATACAGCATTTCAGTTAGACAGGAGGGATACCAAGACATCTATTGTACAACATGGCAACTATAGTTAATAACAGAGTATTGTATACTTGAAAATTGCTGAGAGTAGATTTTAAGTGTTTTCACCACAATAAAATAAGTATGTAAGGTAATGCATGTGTTAATTAGCTCAATTTAGGCATTCCACAATATATACATATTTTAAATGTCATGCTATATATCACAAGTATGTACATTTTTTATTTGCCAATTAAATAGGAAGAAAAAAGTTAAAGTTTTAGTTAATTTGAGTATGTCAGAAGGGTCTAGGGAGTAGATTATGAGTGGGAATAGCATGTGTTCTTTATCACTTCCCTGCTGTTAACCCTGGTCACCTTCCTAGCCCAACCCTGTCTCCTTCCCATGGCCCAAAATTGTAATCCAATCAAGAGACAGTATCTGTAATGTGTATTTGGAAATCTACATACCCAGTACATACTTTCTTTCTTTCTCTGCTTAGGTGTTGAAAAATCTCCTCCAGAGCTTTGGAAGGCTGAATGGACTAAACATGAAGAGCTTGAAAGCAAAGTTCAGGAAGAGTGACGTAAGTATGCTGTGACTCACGGTCTGGCTGCTTGGCCTCTGAGAAGCAGTGCCTGCTCTTTCCTTGACGTGGTGTTGCCGGGTTAATGAACTACAGACAACAGGGGCATGCCCAGCTAGCTCACGGCGGCTTCTGTGAACAGCATGCTCTAGGTTCCTTGCTGTTTGTGCGTATAGCTTTCAAAAATGGTATTTTTAAAATTGTGGGGGTCTCTGCCTTGTAGAGTAAGGAAAGTCAAATGAAACATCTTAAAAGAGCAGTAAAAACCTCAGCATTTCTCAAGTTGCCAAAATCCTGATTCAGAATGTCATGTTTCAAAGACGCTGGTCTCATGAGGGTGGTTAAAGAATTGCGTATTAGCATGGTTCATCTTTGACTTTAGGTAACTTGTTCAACTCTCTGTTAAGGCTTTTGTGGTAAAACAACAATATCTATTGCTGCCTGGACCTTACTCCCCCTAAATTCCTGGGATTCTTATTCATTTGTTATCCATCATAATAGACTTTGGATTGGAGGAACCAGTTATGATGTCAGAGTTATGAAACAAGGTCTCCCAGAGGAGAAAATGGGGAAAGATAACATAGCAGAAGGGTTATACACAAAGATATTTTAACAAAGGTTTCCTTATAAACCCTGCTGGGATCCCAGTCATGTACTTAGCCACGTTCCAGGTGCTTCAAACAGAATTGTAGAATGGGAGAAATTCATGGAAGGGTATTAGACAGAAGCCCAGGTATGTCTCCCTTGAAATAGTCTTGCTCAGCTGTCATTTCACATAAGGTGATTAAAGATCAATCTGGAGTTTATTGCTTTGCCATGAATTACATTTTGACAGCTTGGCACAGCTGCATTTTTGCAATAAATGGAGGCTGCATCTTTCATGGCTAGCATGTCACATGCACACCTACTTTTGGCGGAAGCTTATCTCCTGAGGCTGCATCATGACATATAACTTACTGCCCTGATAAGGCCCAGGCCAGATGAGATGCTTAGGGGATGATTGCAAAAGATTGGCTCACTTAAAGAAAGAGCTAGAAAGGGTTCTTAGGAAAAAGCTGGTCTCACCTTCTCATCTTTAGGTAAATTAACTAAAGCTAGGATAATGCAAGGTGGGTTGGCCAATGCCATACAACTAGCTGTTGGCCACAGTGAGAGCCTGGTCACCTGACTTCCTTGGCCCTGTGATCCTGCCATTTCCCCAAGAAACCTCCTTCAGCTTCTCATCTGCTGGCCTGTGACACCACAGCCTGCACATCTCCTTTGGCTTTCAGTTAAGGAGGAAAAGGCAATGAAATGGAAAATGTTGCCCAGTTCAGCGGATATGGGTTTGTAAATTATGTGACCAGGTTAACAAATATCTTTTTCCATTCCAAGGGAATTTGGATAGCTTCCATTTATATAGGTCAAGATTATTTTAGCAAAATTTCATCAGTCTAGAGTTCCATGATATATATATGAACAGGGATACAAGAGGAATGATAGGCACATAAATTTTAGAAATTAAAAACTGGTGGCAGTAGAGAGGGTGTTGCTGAAATCTAGTTTTAAAAAAAGAAAAAAACTGAAATATTTCCACGATTAAAAAAAAAACAGAGTAATAACACTAGTAAAAGCTTCTGGGATTTGGCAGCAGAAAAGGCTGTAATTTTCGCAGTTAGTGGTAAGAGAAGAAATGTTCAAGGAACAGACTTGTGGGAGGAGAGAAAAGGAATTGGCATACGGAGCCAGGCAATTTCGAACAGCTCCCCAAATTTATCACCAATGGTTTCCCCAAGCCACGTCACTGTAAAGCTAAATAGAAGGAATAAAAACAGAAAAGAAAACCTTTTCAAACCTTGTTTGTTAATCGACCATAGGATAATAATGCTAATAATAACCATTGTGAAGTGTTAACTGTATGTCAGGTGCTATGCCAGGCTCGTCACATGGAATTCATTTCATCTTACCGCACGCAGACCTTATGTGGGAGGTATTATTGTTAAGCTCATTTTACAGACAAAGAAACTGAGTCCTCAGGGTGTGCAGTAATATCTGTTGGGTTCTTAGATCTCTAAGTTGTAGAACCAGTTTTTTCACCAAAGTAGTCTGATTCTAGAGTGTATGTTTTCTGAAAGAGGAGTTTTGGATAGAGATTCTACTTTACGAAACTGGGCAGCCTAGAGAGCAGCTTGGAGAGGCAACTTTGGACTCAGACCTAAGTTTGTGGCCTTGGACAAGTCTCTTACTCTTCTGAACCTCAGGTTCCTCACCTGAAGAGTGGAGGAAATAATAATATCAGACTCAACAGGGTTGTTGTGAAGGTTAAATGTATTATTGGATGTCAAACACACATCTTAAGAGGTGCTTGGTAAATATTTATTCCTTTCTCCTAATTAGAAGCCCCCAGTGAAAAATAGGATTCAAAAAGTTTATCTGTTTGGAGGGTAGAATAGTGGAACTGAGGTCTGGGAGGGAGTGGGGGACGGAGCTTTGCTTTTCAGTGTATGCTTTTTGGTTTTAATTTTTTGGTATATATACATGCGTGTATATGTATTACTTGTTACAAGAAAACTAAGTTTACAAATGTTTACATTCAGCTAAATTAGCCAAGCTATAATCTTTTTTACCTAAAACAAGTGGTCTTTCTCAAAATATCCTAAACCATCAAGCCATCACATTTTCCTGCTTGTCTTTGTGTGAGGGAGGAGGAGGAAGAAAGGGTTCTTTGTATTTCTGGGAGGTAGGAAGAAGAGGGTAGCAGATCAGGTTCTCGTGCTTGCATAAAGAGAAGACAGGTGACCCACTGGCGTGATCGCATTTCAGCAAGCCTGTGTCTGGGAGGTCAGCTGCCAGATCGGTTTGTGGCCATTGCGAACAAAGCCTGGGAGTAAAAAAAAAAAAGGGCAAAAGTGACCCAAAGAGGCCTCCTGTGGATGGTCTTCAGGTCACTCTGTGACCAGAGGACCAGCATGTGGGTAGAGATGTAATGGGCGTGTCTTTTCTGGAACACTTGGCTTAGACAACTAGAACTGTGTCAGGGGCAGGTTTACATGAGTGTAGTAGGGGAATTTAGACAATGTCATTGTCTAGTTGCTTTGATCCTTAAATATATTTGGGACCCTGCAGATAACACACAGGCTAGAGAGAACTTTGGAACTTCAGTGGTGGAAAACCTTTTTAGTTCACGTTTATATTTTGGGAGTCCTTAAACTTGGGTTAGATACTAGAGGGAGTTTGGAAAAATGTAAAGTATAGTTCATGTCTTTGAGAAGCTGATAAGCTTAGGTGGGAGAAGGAAAAAAAACATGCAGGAAATAACTAAGGCAAACTACAAATAGTGTAGAATATAGATACTAAAGGCACCTTCAAGGTGCTATAACTAGTTAAGTTGTGGGACCTGGTGAAAAATGCTGTCGATTTTTCAGAGGGATGAATCACTGGAAGTGGGAGCATTTGTGGAGCTTTATGGAGGTGGGGCTTCACCCAGGCCTTGAGGATAGGTTGGATTGGGAAGGATTGGGGCGGGGGAGGCCAATGTGGAGTGTCAGCCTGCAGCACAGTGGGTAGACTCAGTCTCAAAAATGGCCCTTGATGGCCGGGCGCAGTGGCTCATGCCTGTAATCTTAGCACTCTGGAAGGCCAAGGCAGGAGGATTGCTCAAGGTCAGGAGTTCGAAACCAGCCTGAGCAAGAGCGAGACCCCATCTCTACTAAAAATAGAATCGGCCAACTAAAAATATATAGGAAAAATTGGCCAGGCATGGTGGCGCATGCCTGTAGTCCCAGCTACCCGGAGGCTGAGGCAGAAGGATCGCTTGATCCCAGGAGTTTGAGGTTGCTATGAGCTAGGCAGACGCCAAGGCACTCTAGCCTGGGCAACAGAGTGAGGCTCTGTCTCAAAAAAAAAAAAAAAGGCCCTTGACATACAAAATGGCAGTGCTCCAGGAGCTCAGCAGAGTGCCCTGAGTGTTGGCTCTGAGTATGTCAGTAAGAACACTATAACGTTCTCATCTAGTTTTAAAAATGGGTAGACTGACTTTTATGCTTATAAAAGAAGCACAGCATTCTAAATCATCATTATGTATGCCTTTTATGACTATAATTTGAAAGTGACTTCTTTACCTCTTTAAATATTTGCAGCAACTAATATGTGGTTCTACATGGAAAAATGAGCTGTCATCATGAGAAATGAGGCCAAAAAGGTTGGGATTTCCCTTTGCTAATAAAATGCTTAGGCTTCTGGAATTTCTTTGTAAATGCCAATTTTTAGTGCCTTGAGTAAAATGGGTGGAGGCTGAGGGATGGGAAGTGGAGTTGAAAGATCTTTGTAACAAATCTTAAGAAATGCCACTCAAACATGATTGAGGGCTTCACAGTTTACTTTGTGGGCGTGTGCTCAATTTTATGAAAGATTTGTTCCCAATTATGTTTTCCATTATAATAGAGAGGCAGCGGACATTCCATTAAAAAAATCAAAACAGCCAGTTTAAAACGACTGGCTCCATGAAAGATTAAATTTTTGGTATACCTTTACATAGCAGCTACTAACGATTGCAGCTTTCAGCCAAGGAAATGCACACACCCCATGAATCTTGTGGAACCAGACACATCCTGCTCAGACAGGGTTTTGAATTTGTTGCTTGTTGAGATAACAGCTCTTATGAAGGTCGATAGCCAGCATCTCTGCCAAGGTATTTTTTCAAGGAGTTTTTAGTTATTTATAATAAGTTTTTATAGATGCCTAAGCCTCCCCCCCCCCCCCACAAAATGATAGTGTTTGAAATCTAGATCTTTCTGCAGACAGGAGCTGTGGTCAAATCTGTCATAAAGCTGAGCCTCTTTTTCACACAAATATTTTTAAAATACATCAAAGATGATCCCACTGGGTAGAGGTAGACTAGTAAAAGTTCTAGAGAGAAGTTTGGTCAATTTTGTGTCATGCTACATATTTTTTAGGTCTTTTCAGCTCTTTTTAATGGAGAATCTCCTTGCTGCCTGATTTTGCCTTGTATCAGTTTGCTCGGGCTGTCATAACAAAGTACCACAAACTGGGTGGCCTCCCTGAACAACAGAAATTCATTGTCTCAGAGTTTGACGGCTAGAAGTCTGAGATCAAGGTACCGGCAGGGTTGGTTCCTTGTGAGGGCCGTGAGGAAGACTCTGTTCCATGCCTCTGACCTAGATTCCAGAGGTTTGCTGGCAGTCCTTGGCTTGTAGAAGCATCGGCCCGATCTCTGCCTTTATGTTCACATCACATTCTCCTTGTGCGCATGTGTCTGTGTCCAAATTTCTCCTTTTTATAAGGACACTACTCACATGGGATTCGGGCTCACTATAATGACCTCATTTTAACTTGATGACCTCTGTAAAAACCCTATATCTAAATAAGGTCACATTCTGAGTTTAGGGGGCATTAGGACTTCACTATACCAATGGGGATAGGGTGATATAATTGAACCCATAACACACCTCCAGGCCTTTCCGTCCTTGAGCGGTTTCTCCAAAGCCTGGCATTCCTCCACTGAGCATGCGCTGTCATAGACCTTAGCTCCACTGTTTCTTCATCTTTGGGACTATTTCCAGTGTCTGAGAGAGGCTGGAGCATCACACTTTTGCAGTGGCCTTTCTGTCACTGCCTAATGTGTCACATTAATAGCAAGAGTGAACTCGTGTTGATAGCTGACCTTGTACAACAGTAATGAAGAGAAGAGTCCTTATTTATTGAATGCTCCCTAGGTGCCAGGCACTGCGCCAGTCCCTTGACATACTCTTTGTCATTAACGCTTACAAAACTATGCAGTAAACACCATTGTTACAGTAACATTTTACAGAGGAAGAAATGAAGGTCAAGGGCAGGTAAGAAACTTGGCAAAAGTCACATGTTTGGTAAATGACAGAGAGATTGGAACCTTCTTTTTTCCTTAACACAAGAGTTTGCATTGTCAACCGCACACTTGCTTGCTGACACAAGGCATTCCTAAATTGTGAAGCTCCAAACTGCATAAAATAAATTCTACCCTGTTGCCCTAAGCATAAATAAGACCCATACAATGATTTTACATCATTATAAGCCCATCTGTAGTGGCAAAGTTCACCAATGTCAGCATCATTCCTCCTTGGCAGGGCAGGATCTGGGAAAATCTTGGGTTCTTTGATTCCCAAGAGCCAAATGCCTTTCAGATTTAAGTTCTGAAGTGAGAGAGAACAGATGCTATTTCTGTTCTTCCAGTGGAGCTAGTAAAACATCTATGTCTAAATGGAGCTCCATTGCTGGCTAAATGGGTCACAGCTTTATTCTACTTACCCCAGACCATAATTCTTGGTTAAACACGATACCCTTCCAGGTGGAGACCAACATGACCCAGAACCTGGGTCCTAAACTTGGGGAAATCTTACATCTACACAAGCAATTAGTCATTTAGGTTATTATCTCTTATCTCTTTCTTCTAAATTAATTACCTAATCATTTTGAACTGAGGCTATTGTTGACCTACAAACATGTTTGTCAAATTCTTTACATAACTACTTTTTGGGATTGAAACAGCAGCTACTTCTGAATCATCCTATGGAGGTTTTCAGTTGAGTTTTTACTCAAAGGTTTTTGCTATATGGAGGTGGTTATTTTCATGTATATGGCGATAGGGTCAGCATGAGCCCAAGAACCAGTATGTCTCTAAAGATGACGTTAGCAACTAGTCTTGGCTTTCCATTTGCTCGCTTCCCTACCTCCTTTTAAAAAAGGAAAGTCCCTGTGTTTTGATCAACTTGATTATTCAATGATTAGAGCAGTTTTTATAGCATTAACAAAAACACTTTCACTTTTTTGGAATAACTCCCTAAAAGGATTTCATTTTTAATTTTCTCAGGATGCCAAATGATCTGATGGGTTCTAGCTCACTCATGCTTCCTGGGCTGCCCAATGGGCTGGTTGGCTGGGAAGTGTAGACATTTATAATGCAAGAAAAAGTCTAAGGAACCAGCTGTTCTCCCTGGATATGTTTATTCTGAGATGTATTTACCAATGCTGAGAATGTTTCTATGGCAATTTTTCAGATATGGGCTATGTTTTTAGAAGGGTTTTTGATGAGAGTTTGTGTGAATTCATGAATCTGACCATTCTTTGAAGGGTTGTTTCATAACTGAGAAGCTGTGGGGTTCTTATGTGAGGTCCCAATGAGCATATTACTTAGGTACAGGATAAGCTGTTTTAACAAAATACCCTGAAACACAGTGGCTCAAACAGGATAGAAGTTGTTTTCTTTTAAAGTAGAAGTCTCAAGTAGTCCAAAGGCCATCAGGACAACTCTGCTCCGTAGATTGATTCAGCTAGGGGTCCAAGCCCTTCTTGATGTCCTGCCATACTCTAGAGCTGCACTGTGCAGTGTAGTAGCCACTAGCCACACGTGGCTCTCCAGCATTTGAAATGTGGCTAGTCCAAAGTGAGATGTGCTGTAAGTGTAAAATACACATCAAATTTCAAAGACATTGTCCCCCCAAAAGAATGTAAAATATCTTAAATAATATTTTATAATTTCATATTAAAGTGCTAATATTCTGGATATAGAGTAAAATTTATTTTACCTGTTTCTATTTACTTTTTTCAATGTGGGTACTAGAGACTTTAAAATGATGCAAGTCTTGCATGATGATTCTGTTGGAGAGAGCTGCTCTAGGGTGTTGTCCATGTTGCATGGTCTTCATTCAAGTCTTAAGGAACCAGAAAGAGGGAGAGTGAAACATAAGCATTTTCTTTTTTAAAGGATGTGACACCAAAGGTGCACAAGTCATTGCCCTCACAGGGAACTGATTGGGGCTTAGTCACATTCCCCTACCGAGCTGCAAGGGAAGTAGGAAATCATATTCTGCTGTTGGTGGCCTTGAAACCAGTTAAACTGTTAGAGCCGGAATCCGCAGTTCCACGGGACAGAGAGATAGAGTCACCAAGGCTGTAATCACCAAAAGGAGTTTTATTATCTAGCTAGCTAGAGTCCAAGCCCAAGAGCACCAGTGCAGTGGTCTCTTGTGCGGGCAGGGACCCCCTGCTATGCGGGAGGAAGCTTCTTATACTCCGCTGGCACAAACTGTTCTCACGCTAATAACGCTCCTGCTGATTGGTTCTGCACGCTGATCATGCATTTGCCCTTTACAGTGATTGGTGAGCCCCCCTGTCCGCCATTTTCCCCCAGCATTTTATTTCACCCTGCCCCTGATTGGTTCTAACCTGTTCTGGGTCCTAGCTGATAGGCTCCGGACTCAGCGCTTTTCCCCTGCATCTTGTTTCAACCCATAATGCCCTGCGGCCAGCTGTGATCAAGCAAACAACGGACAGAAGCTAGAAAACAACCATTAGCCTAACAGCCCAGTATCTTACAAAACCTCAAGGGTAAGGGGAGAATGATTACTGGTGACAATTAACTCAGCCACAGGCAGTTTCCAAGAGGGTCTCCTTTGAGACTTGGATGGTAAAGGTGTGCCACAGTGTTCTCAAACTTTAGTAACTTTCTATAATTTTGATTACTTTTACTCCAGAAGGGACTGTTGATTGCTACTTGCCCAGTACCCATTGTCCTATTGATGGAAGCCTACATTGCAGCAGACTGTTTTAGGTGAAGTTAAATGCCTTGTCCATGTTAGGAATGGACACTGCTCTTGAGTGTTACCTGCTGGTGATATGAGGTAATCAGTCAGGCTTTTCCTTTCAAGTCCAGTAATATATTCGTGACCTGATCTGATCATATGTGGGATTAACATGGGTTTGTTTTAAGTATATCATTTTACTGTCATAATTTGGGGGTTTCTTACACAGATAAGAACTAACATAATCTGATCTCACACCTTCATTGAACAGTTTGGGAATGATGTCAACCTGCAATTATGTGTTATAAACTTAGCTTTAGGTTACACCGAGTCCATGTATTCAGTCAATATGTAATTTATAAAATTGTGAAATCTGAGGATTCTTAATTGCATAGACTAATTTCATCTAAACACATATGACAGTTTGACTATCAAATTTTGGGGCTTAGAATTCTGAGTAGAACTTTAGATTTGTTTCCAAAAGAACATTAAAAATAGTACAATGTCCACCCCTTAGATGTGTACCTTTATTATTATAACCTAAGATCATATTAGCTTTTTTGGTAGACACATTACCCTCTTGGTTCATATGGAGTTTATTGTTGATTTTTTTTTCTCCCAGTTGCTTGTAAAGCCCTTTTTCTTCATGTACTTGTGCTGTGGGGCGTTTGAACCCAAATGCAGTACACTATGTTTATCCTAGTTAAATTTTATTTGTTAGTTAAATATGTTAAGTTCCATTTTGTTAGATAAAGCTATTTCTCTAGTTTTTGTATCATTTTAAATTCTGATTTTTATCTTAATCACATTGAATCATCCACAGATTTGGTAGGATGCTTATTTAATCTTAGTCTAAGTCATTGATTAAAGTATTGAGCCACCGAAAAGCTCCACCCAGGTATAGATAGGTACACATGAAATAGCTATTGACATCCTTCCAGATGGAACGTGCCTTGATCCACATTCTTTGGGGTCTGGTTATTCAGCTTGTCACTAGCTCACCTCTTGTGCTCCTTCTCGGCCCTGTTTTCTCTCTTGCCCAGTGTTAGCCCTTACTATCTCTGTGACATTGGGTAAGTTACATAATCTCTCTGATCATTAGTTTTTTTTTTTTTTTTTTGAGACAGAGTCTCACTCTGTTGCCTAGGCTAGAGTGAGTGCCGTGGCATCAGCCTAGCTCACAGCAACCTCAAACTCCTGGGCGCAAGCAATCCTTCTGCCTCAGCCTCCCGAGTAGCTGGGACTACAGGCATGCGCCACCATGCCCGGCTAATTTTTTCCATATATTTTTAGTTGGCCAGTTAATTTCTTTCTATTTTTAGTAGAGACGGGGTCTCACTTTTGATCAGGCTGGTTTTGAACTCCTGACCTTGAGTGATCCGCCCACCTCGGCCTCCCAGAGTGCTAGGATTACAGGCGTGAGCCACCGTGCCTGGCCTGATCATTAGTTTTCTCTCCTGTAACCTGGAATGAGGCCAGCCCCTCCCTTACAGCATCATCACAAGGATTAGGATAAAATCTGGCATATAGTAATTTCTCAACAAATGGTGGCTACTGATACCTGCCAGCCCTGGTGCCTAGCACAGTGCCTGGCATTTGTAGGTCCTCTGTAGTGTGCGACGAATGAGTAGTCTCAAAAAAGTATACTGTCTAGTTGAGATCATACGTCTGACATGCAGGAAACATTTATGGTAGTGCCAGGCTTATGCCACTCAGAATGAACTCTGGCATGTGGCCTGTCAATATCATAGGAGTTTGGGGCTGGCCCATCTTGACTGGGTAAGTTAGGATTAATAGAGGAAAACAGTACTAATGAGGAGAACCTCAAGAGTAGAGGTGGGGCTGTAATGAAGAGGAAGGTATACATGGACAGTAGGAGAAAGTAAGGTTTGGAGGGGGCGTGGACTTCTCCATACAGCATTGAAAGCCCTGGGTGGGGTGGGTAAAAATGAAGAGTGAGGTTGCAAGATGATTATTACATTTTGGCCATAGGATGATTCAGGGTTTTGAGAAACTGTAAGGGAAAAAAAGGGCCAGGACTAGGGCTAAGGCCAGGGTGGTGGCTGCTGTGGGGAGGGGAAGGATGGGATGTGAGTGGGTGTGATGGAGAGCAAGCAGGGAGGGAGCCTAGATTCCTCTGATACACAAAGGAAGATCTCAGTTGTGTGGCCACACCCTGCTGCTCTGGCCCTGCCAGCCCCTCATCTCCTGAGAAATCTGGCGTGGGCTTATTTTTGCACTTGCATTTCACTAAGCAACTTGGTGGGAAGAGGCATTAGGAAACTTAGGGAAAAAAGTGAGAATCTACATGATTAAAAAAGAATGTTTGAGAAGAACTTTTTACCACTAAAATACACTGACCTGCCAGACATTATTCTAAGCAACCTAACAAATTATAATTTATTTATGCCTGTCTATTAGTGAAGTATTATTCTTATCCCCATTTTACGAATGAGAAAACTGCAGCATCGTAACTTTCTGTGTTAGTTTGCTAGGACTTCTGTAACAAAGTACCACAGAGTGGCTTAAACCTCGGGTGTCAGCAGGATTGGTTTCTTCCCAGGGCTGTGAGGGAGAATATCTTCCATGTCTCTCCCTTAGCTTCTGGTGGTTAGCTGGCCATCTTTCGTGTTTTTTTGGTTTATAGGAGCATCTCCCTAATCTCTGCCTTCATCTTCACCTAGTGTTTTCCCTCTGTGCATGTCTGTTTCCAAATGTCCCCTTTTATAAGGATCCCAGTTGTATTGGATCAGGGGCCCACCTTATTCTTAACTAAGCACAGCTGCATTGACCCTGTTTCTAAATAAGGTCATATTGTGAGGTATTGGGGGTTAGGACTTCAACATATAGATTTTGGAGGGGATACAATTCAACCTATAACACCTGTCCAAATCACAAAGGTAAAGTAGGAAGCAGGGTTTGCATGTGGCGACTCTGGCTCCAGAGCCACCATGTCCTGCTGTCAGGAGATAGCAAATATGATGACTCCAGCCAACCAAGTAAAGGCCTGCAATTGAATTTCAGATTCCTCGTTCCACTTTACAGTGGCAACTGACAGATGATAATCATGGGTAAGCTTTGACCAGTGCGTGCTTCGGTGACGCCTAATAGCCAGGTACAGGATTAGCCTCTGAGAGCCTTTGGGGACAGAGATAAGAGAGGGCGGAGAATATGGAAATCAAAGTGGTCGGACCTGTTCTGAGGAGGGGTGGCCTGGAGAGGAGGACTTAAAACGCAAAGTGGGACCTGAGACTGAAGGTATGTATGTATTGTTTTCTGTTTTTAAAATAACAAAGGGTGTGACTCAACCTAGCTTGGCTGTGCTCCAGCAGGTTTGGGGCAGTTTCCCCCGGGGTAGTTTCTGGCTCTGGGTTCTGGTCTTCAGGAATTTTCTGTGCCCAGTGAATAGCTGGAAGGTGGATTGTTTTGTAAGCACTGGTCAGTGTTCAGTGAGTAAGTTCAGCAGTCGTGGAAATGTTACTGTAGAGTCCTGTCTTTCAAGTGCATTTGGAAAGACACCTAATCCCCCATGGTGAACATCTGGATTTCGGTGGCAGGCGGCAGTTTTGGGCACAGTAGGACATATGGGATCATCGTCCCTGCTCTGCCAGCAGCATCCTGCCCAGCTTCTGGCGCTAGTCACTGTATTGAATGAATGAATGGCTAAGTGCAAAATGGAAATACTGACCATTCATCATTATCACCTGTGGCCCCCCTCTGCTCAATATTTACCACTTACCCATGTCATGGACAGACACAAAAGGTCAGTGGTGTTTTCTGGGTGTGTTTCCTTTAGGATGGCCGGAATGTTCTCTTAGCCTCGTTTGATTGTGCTATGTGAAGCTAACAAGCATCACTGGAGGGCCTGGCTTGTTATTTACAACCCACCTGTGTACTTGTTTTGTACCCAAAATGAAAAATTAGTTTTTATCTATAGTTCATTAGCTCAAGTGGTTGGAGAACAACACAAAAGAAATCATAGTTACGAACTTAGACCTTGTGTAGACTAATTAACTTGCCTGTGTTCCCTGGGCAGAAAATTACCTAAATTTAGACCCAATTTGCTGACTGCCACATGTGTTTCTGGCCACAGAGAGCCAACCGTCATTGATTAAAGAACACAGCCACACATTACTGGAAATAAAACAGAACAAAAGAGTGCTTAGGTTCTGATTTTGTTGGGGCAGCTGTTTCAACCTCATTTACAGGATACAATAATATTATTCAGTTCTTATATATTTGTGAATCATTTAGCCATAGTTAGTCAGAAAGATTCCAGGCAATTTGCTCCTAGCTGGGAAGATACTCTCCAGAATGTGGAGAACAGTCAGCCAAGCCCTCAAGACAGATGCAGGTCTTGTTACAGTCCCAGGTTAAATGTACTGAATGTGAGGGGTCTGTGAGGCTCTGGGACCTCAAGCCCATCGTGAACCTTGTTCACACTGACACCACATTTCACTACCACAAGCAGCATTTTATAAACAATCCTCTTGGGTTGGTTGGTGGTTGTTACACTTTTTGACCCACTTAAGGAAAGCTATGTTAAGGAAGTAATCTAAAAAAAGAAAAGTTTATTGTGATATTTATATTAATGAAAAATTGAGAATAACCCAGAAAGAGGAGTAGACAAATAAATTGTTATATCCATAGAGAGGAATGTTCTGGAGTCATTACAGACATGAAGCTTAAAAATTATGCAGCAGCTGGAAAAACCCATATGATTAATGGAGAGAAATTCACATTACAAAATTGTACATTACATTATAATTGCAAAAAATAAAAAATGCATATGGTACATATCAACACTTCTACTTAGGAATACTAAGGGAATAAGGATGGGCATAAATATTTAGCTTTAAGGAAATTCACCATGGTGATAAACACATAAAAATTACAAACCACTTAAGTATTTAAAGGTTGAGTATATTTTGGGTACCTATTACACGGCCATTAAAATGTTGCAGAAATTTATTAAGGAACACTGTTTTATATACTATAATTAAGAGATAAAAGCAAGTTCTAAACATATTTGTGATGTTTTAAAAATTTCTAATATATTTCTCCTAGAAAAAAATCTGGAAGATATAAATAGGGATAAGAAGTCTCAAAGGGATGATTCAAGTTTTGTGGCTTGTGAGGTTTATGCAGAAAAATATGGAAGTCCTCCATAAAAAACAAAAACAAAAAACCCTTACTTTTTAAAATTTTACCAGAAACAAACACAAAAACAACATATACTATTGCTAGGCCTTGGAAGAGGCCCTGAGGCTTAAGCTTTGGTAGCTCCATGGGAAATCATCCTCTGCGGGCTGGGTCTGCATTTCGGAGGCATCTAGCATACTTCATCAGATTCAGGCAGTCACCTTCTAGGCAGATGCAAGCCTGGCAACATGCCCTGTGAACAAAGTTCTTTATGAATTTGTGGTGCCTCTTTTCCTTACCTCAATTAAGTACATCCGTCTTTTTTCTAGTTCAGTGGTTCTCCAAGTGTGATGCCGGGACCATCAGTATGAGAAAACCTGAGGAACTTGTTAGAAATGCAAATTCATGGATTCCACCCCAGATTTACCAAATCAGAAATTCTGGAGTGGGGCCCAGTGATCTGTGTTTCTAAAGCATCCCACGCTCCACCCCCACCCCAGGTGATTCTGATGCAAATTGAAGTTTGAGATCTAATCCTGCTCAGTAGTTGCCAACCCTCATTGTGTATTACAATACCAGGAAAGCTTTTAAAACTACTGGTTACTAGGTTCTGCACCCAGAGATTCTGTGTCCAGTGAGGGAGAATGTCGAGTCAGTCACTATAGCAAGTGAAGAATTTACAGATTATGGTGCTTTCAATAGAGGTTTAAAGGCTAGCTGCAGAGATGAACACTTCCATCGTGTACTTTGTATCCATAATTACGTGACTCAATAGCTGGGCAGTGTTTTGTGCACGGGTCCAAGACCTAAGAGTTAGTTAAGTTCACTTAAGACTCACCTAAGAGTTAGTTAAATTAATTAGTTAACCTCAAATTCTGTACACTCCACTTAACTGTCTCCAAACTCTCTGAGCTTCTGTTTCCTTAGCAGTAAAATGGTGTCAACGGAAAAAAGCCAAACTCTGTAAAATAATTTTAAAGAGATTTATTCTGAGCCAAATTTGAGGACCATGGCCCAGAGCCACTGCCAAGAGGCCTTGGGCAAGTGGACTCAATGTGGCTGGGTTACAATTTGGTTTTTATACATTACAGAAGCCCAGGGTTACAGGTAAAGTCATCAGTCAATACGTCGGAGGCATACATTGGTTTGGCCCAAAAAGGTGGGACATCTCGAAGTGGGGGGGGGGCTTACAGGTTATAGGTGGGTTTAAAGATTCTTTGGATTGTAATTGGTTAAAGACATGAAGCTTTGTCTAAAGGTTTGGAATGTTTTAACATAAGGAGCTGTTCTCAGAGATAAGCCACCAGACATAGATTTGTTGTGTAAATTGAGGACCTGCAGGTTTGTCTTGCATACCCTTAGGCCTGTTAATGGGTTACAAAGGATGTCCCCAAGAAGGGAAGGGGGCATGATGAGGCATGTCTGACCTCCCTCCTCCTGGCAGACAATTTAATTTTAGGATATTCCTTTGGCCACGAGGGGGTCCATGCAGTCAGCTGGTTGGGGGGTGGGCCTTAAAATTTATTTTAGTTCACAATGAGAATTTTAGAAAAGTACATCCCTCCTAGGGATATTGTGGGAATTAAATACAAATGCAAAGAATACTCACTTCCCTTTCCCAAGTACTTTCTAATTCTATTCCCAGAGATAGACCCCCTATATCAAATTTTTAAAAACACATTTATTCCATTTCTGTATTCTATAAGCTGAATTCCTTAAAGGTTTCCATAATGAAGAAATTATTATCTTTATCTCCTTATAGGATAACTTTAGTTTTATTTAATATTCTATGGGAAGTTGGAAAGAGAAATGACTCCTTCTGTGAGGATGGGACAAAGATGATATAGCCCTGTGCTGTCCACTCCTCTAGTCACTAGCCACGTATGTCTGTTGAGCTACTAAAAAACTTAATGTTTAATTTAATTTATATAATTTATTATTTTTCTTTTAGAGACAGAGTCTCACTAGGTTGCCAAGGCTGGACTCGAACTCCTGGGCTCAAGCCATCCTCCTACCTCAGCCTCCCGAATAACTGGGACTATAGGCATGTGCCACCATGCCTGACTACTTTTATTTATTTTAATAAATTTAAATTTAAAAACAATTCTGATATTGGAAAATAAAACGTTTAAGTTTGGGACATCTTGGGTATATGAATTTATTTTTTCAAATCTAAATCTCATGAAATCTAAATAGATGTCAAGTATTTCTGATAAAAATGTAGCATTGGCATTGAGATGTACTGTAATTGTACAGGATTTTGAAAAGAAGCATAAAAAATAGAATGTAAAATATCCCACTAATAGTTTTCATGTGTATTTCATGCTGAAATGACTATTTTGGCTATATTAGGTTATATAAAGTTATTAAAATCAATTTCATAGTTTCTTTGTACTTTTAAAAATGTGGCTATCAGGAAATAGAAAATGTGGCATGATATTATATTTCTCTTGGGTAGTACTGTGTTAAATCTTAAAAACAAAACTGCCTGAAAATGAAATGATACTGGCCACATAGTGATTTCTACATTAGCATCATCAGGTGTGATCCTTCACACCTGAAAGCTACCAGCCCTGTTGCATTTGCCTTTGTGGGACTGGTTTGTAGCCACTTTCCTTTTTTCTTTCGATGTTTGAAAACAACCCCTGTATTTGCCCTCTGTCCTCTGAAGCTGCCAATTTAATGCCACAATTTCCATATGGAGTATCTCAATGAAATGCATTTTTTAGTGCTGTGATTTTGGCCTTTCTGTGAGGTTTTTTTCCTCCCCCTGTTAAGGGTTTTCTTAGCATGGGAATGTAATTGTTCTGCCCTAGTGTTTTTCTCTGTCCATACAAGGGAGTTACCATTCTTGGAACTCAGATTTATAACTACTTCCTTATTTTTGTAATGTCTCCTAATATACTTTTTAAAAGGAACTTGACCTTCACATAATTCAGTTTTCCTTGAAATATTAAATCACCCACTTTAGCAGCCTTGGCTTTATATGACCCATGGAATGTGTATATCTTTACATTATTAAGAGTTACTCATTAAACTGAGCACAATGAAGATTTATTATAAGGTAAATATAAATATAATGTCACTTAAGGATTATTTTCTGCCTTTATATGATTTTTCCCATATTCAGTGGGCTCTTACTCAAAATATCTCATGGTGAGTAATGGAGTTGAGGTTGATATTTAGACATTTATGTTGACATTTTTTAAAGATGATACTTGAGCAATGGAGTTCTGGACTTATGGAAGAAGTTTTTCAGTTTAGAACTTCATTACATTGGTGTTGGGCCCATTGTGTGATTATGCTATATCACAGGGTACTGCACGCTTTTTATTCCTCATCTGTGTAGTTTACTCTTTGTTGCAGGCTCCTATTATTGTAGGAGTGTTTTTCTTTGCTTGAAGTGCCAGGGTGTTCCGGCTGTCTTATGAGCAGGGAAGTAATGCTTGCCCCTTTTGGATATGCCTCATGTGATTCTTTGACCTTGAACTTTGTACTGTGGATTGCATTTCATGAGAAATATCCTTTTTCCACTCCAGAAAATGTTTTCATCTTCCTTAACGAGAGGCAATAACTTAGCCAAGACCATCAAGACCTCCAGCTCTTGTTCCCACCCCACATCAGTTATAGCATATTAAGAGATGATAAATATGTAAAACATAAGACCAGAGAGGCAAAGAGGTCAGCTCAACATTTGACTGTGACTTCCAGATAGCATCAAGACTTGGCACATGATGTTTTGGACAGAACCGCAGGCTACGTTTACTGATCTTAGCTCTGCCAATTAGTGTGTGTGATTCCTGCAAGTCAGTTTGCCTCCTTGGGTTTCCACATGGGTAAAATAAGATGCTCTCAAAAGTCTCATTAAGCTTTAAAATTCTGTTTTTCCTTTTCAGGTCTCTTTCCAACCCCCTGGGCTCCCTTCCATCTTTGCGTCCACTGGTAATTGCTTCTGTAAGAGAGTATGGCAAAAGCAGTACATTTATTTTCACTGGAGTTGTGCACAGTCCCATGGGCTTCAGGAAAAAATAATACACATCTTAATTGAAGTGTGTTCAAGCACTTCTGCCCCCACCACCTAGTCAAAATGTATCTTCTTCTTGTCCGTGACTTTTCTTGTAATCTGTGCTAATTAAGAGCACACAAGGAAGAACGAATCTGTTTCTACTGTAAGTTATAGTTATGATAGCCTTCTTTTGAAATATGCAGGTCTTTTTTTTTGTACATTTCCTTAAGCACAAAGTAGAGCTCTAGACAGGAAATCCTCAAGTCTCTGACTTTCTCTATAAGGGGAAAATCAAAGCTTTGAAAAAGTAACAAAAGAGAGATTGATATAGGGGTAGGAAAAGAGAAAAAGGAATGAATAAAAAGACGTTTTATGTCTTTATATGTCTGTCGTGTTTATGAGTTTGCTTTGTTTCTGAAGTGGAGTGAGGAAAGGTTACCTTTTCCAGAAATTACGTAGTATAAAAGCTAAGCTGCTCCTGAGTTTTATCTACATAGAATTGAAGATATAATTTAATATACTCCTTAGAACCACATTTAAAGTAATAAAACAGCTAAGAATAAAGAAATATTTTAAGATGTCTGCAGAGTTCTGACAGTGTAATTATGTCAGCCATTAAACAGTTGTCGAGTAATTAGCCTGCCCTTTCCAGCAAAACAAAACAAAAAATTGTTTCCCCTTGTTTTTATTTAGAAAATATTTCATAGGTTGTAGGTTTCTTTAGATTTAGGTATTTGGATATTTTGCCAAGTTGCAACACTATAATTGAGGTTCTTCCTCTCCCACTCCCCGGCTCCCCACCTCTCCCTGCCATGTTATCTCAGTATTATTAGCCTATGATCAGTAACAAATGAAGTTGGAATCCCCCATCAGTCCTAGAGTTCATTCATCACAACTTTGTACCTTGGCCCCCTTGATTCTAGGACTGCCAGGATGGTAGAGCACATGTACCTAACTAATATGGTAACTTACATGATGGTCAATACATTTGGAGGAAATAAATGTTGCAATGGATAAGAAAATAGTGAGCATAAGTTAGTGAGAATTGACTTCTAATTGTTACAAAGTATATTATACCTTTCAATCTGTAGCTTGTTTTATTCCTCAAAGAGAAACCTGTCCACCCACAGGCTAAATTAGGCTGTCAACTAAGAGAAAGCAATGTTGGTGGAGCTCTCACTGATGCTGGGCTTGGTGCTGGGAGCCAGAGAGATGTGAGACACCGCCCAGTATTTGTCAAACTTGTGTTCCAACTGATAAAGTAAGATAGAAAAAAAAAAAGAGAGAGAACAGTAATCCTAAAGCTTTTCGTAAAGAAAAGGGCTGAATTTACATCCTAGGCATTTGTTCATGTGACAGAGATGGCTGGTTAAAGCACTTGGTTACTTGGTTCATAATTATTTTTGTAATTCTTTTATAGTGGTCCCTTCCCATGGGGTTCGCTCTCTGTCAGATACTTCCTTTTGCCACTCAAGGCTGCATTGGACTGCCCTAGGGTCCCTGGGGTCAGGAATTTGCTGAGGGGACTGCCAAGTAGGTGGAAGATCAGATTTTAGTGTTTTCCAAACTTTCTTGATGATAAGAATCACATAAGGTGCTTGTTAAGAACAGAGATCCCCAGGTCCTCTCCCTGAAGGTTCTCCTCTCCCTGAAGGTTCTGGTTCAGTAGGTTTGCGTGGAACATAGGAATCTGTATTTCAGTAAGCATCTCCCGCACGATTCTTTTTTTTTTTTTTGAGACAAAGTCTCACTCTGTTTCCTGGGCTAGAGTGCCATGGCATCAGCCTAGCTCACAGCAACCTCATACTCCTGGGCTCAAGCAATCTTTCTGCCTCAGCATCCAGAGTAGCTGGGACTACAGGCATGTGCCACCATGCCCAGCTAATTTTTTCTATATATATATGTTTTTAGTTGGCCAATTAATTTCTTTCTATTGTTAGTAGAGACAAGGTCTCACTCTTGCTCAGGCTGGTTTTGAACTCCTGACCTTGAGCCATCTGCCCGCCTCGGCCTCCCAGAGTGCTAGGATTACAGGTGTGAGCCACCCCGCCTGGCTAAGTTAACAGATTACTACAGATTGAGAATCCCAAATCTGAAAAGCTCCAAAATCCAAAACTTTTTGAGTACCAACATAACACTCAAATGAAATGCTCCTTGGAGGATTTTGGCTTTTGGCTTTCTGGATGTGGGATGCTCAACT
>CAUYPO010069956.1:0-10138 GCA_963574435.1 Cheirogaleus major | reverse complement strand
CCTTTCTTCCTTGACAATTCTCTTGCCTGTAATTGGTTATTCTGTGCTTCCAGCAACTGAACCTAGGCCAACATACTCTTACGGTTTCGATATTAGTATCTGTATCTCAATTCTCTTTCTCATACCCTAATGTGTGTATACACACACACACACACAATATGCTAATAATCATAGGAAAAATACTGTAAGTAGCTTATTAAAGTTTTAAAACAAGCCTTTTCAATGTTCCAGATTGGTATTTTGAAGGTCAGTGAGGTAGAAACCAAAAGAGAAATCACTAAAATTCTCATCCTAGATTATATAAGTGTATCATGCTTTAAGTAAACAATGTGAAAAACCATACCAGCAAACTTGTATATCTTAAAACCAGAACACTGTGAATATATTTATTCAATATATACAGCTTCCTAATTTTATAAAGGACTTCTTTTTTTTTTTTTGAGACAGAGTCTCACTGTGTTGCACAGGCTAGAGTGCTGTGGCGTCAGCCTAGCTCACAGTAACCTCAAATTCCTGGGCTCAAGCAATCCTTCTGCCTCAGCATCCCAAGTAGCTGGGACTACAGGCATGTGCCACCATGCCCGGCTAATTTTTTCTATATATTTTTAGTTGGCCAATTAATTTCTTTCTATTTTTAGTAGAGACGGGGTCTCGCTCTTGCTCAGGATGGTTTCGAACTCCTGGCCTTGAGTGATCCTCCTGCCTTGGCCTCCCAGAGAGCTAGGATTACAGGCGTGAGCCACCGTGCCCAGCCTGAAAATTTCTTAAGATGTATTTATTTCTAAGAATATGAGATATCTTGTTGAATGTTCTATGTGAACTTGAGAAGAATGTATATTCTGCTGTTAGTGAATGAAGTATTCTGTTTTTAAGTTTAGTGTAGTTATTTGGTGGTGCTGTTTAATTCAACTGTGTCCTTCCTGACTTTCTGCCTGCTGGATCTCTGATGGGGTGTGTTCAAGTCTACAACTATACTAGTGCATTCATATATTTCTTCTTGTAGTTCTATCAGTTTTTGCCTCATGTATTTTGCCACACTGTTATACACATATACAGTAAGGATTGCTTTGTCTTCTTGGTGAGTTGACCACTTTATCATTATGCAATACCACTGTCGCTGAGGTATTCATGCTATGAAGTCAGCTTTGTCTGAAATTAATAAGGCCATGCCAACTTTTGTATTTACTAGTCTTTGCATGGTATATCTTTCTCCATCCCTTTATTTTTGATGTACCTATGGTATACCTATGTGATTGATATATTTAAAGTGGATTTCTTGTAGACAACATATATTAGGTGGGGTTTTTAATCCACTCTAACAGTATCTGTCTTTCAGTTGTATTTAGACCATTGATGTGTAAGCTGATTATTGATTTAGTTAGCATCTACCTTTTTCTTTCTTTTTTTTTTCACTCTTTTCTATATGCGCCTGTTGTTTTGTTGTTCTTTGTTTCTTTTTTCCCTTCCACCCTTTATCTTAAATTTTTTGCTTTTATGGAGCATTTTACCTGATTTCATTTTTTCCTCCCCTCTAAGCATATCAGATAGTGTTTTGTTTTTTTTTTTAAACTGTTCTAGTGGTTGCCTTTGAGTTTGCAGTATGTGTTTATAACTAACCTAGGTCCTCTTTGAAGTAACACTATCTTACTACACTGGTTGTAGAAGTACCTCAGGAAAAAGTATTACATGGTATAATCCTAGTACTTTGGAGGGCCAAGGTAGGAGGATCGCCTGAGGCCAGGAGTTTTTTTTTTTTTTTTTTGAGACAGTCTCATTCTGTTGCCTGGGCTAGAGTGCTGTGGCGTCAGCCTAGTTCACAGCAACCTCCAACTCCTGGGCTCAAGCAATCTTCCTGCCTCAGCCTCCCAAATAGCTGGGACTACAGGCATGCGCCACCATGCCCGGCTAATTTTTTCTATATATTTTTAGTTGGCTAATTAATTTCTTTCTATTTTTAGTAGAGACAGGGTCTCACTGTTGCTCAGGCTGGTCTCGAACTCCTGAGCTCAATCAATCCTCCCACCTCGGCCTCCCAGAGTGCTAGGATTACAGGCGTAAGCCACCATGCCTGGCCTGTGACTGCTTTTAAACGCATGTTATCAGCACCCCTTTCAATATAGGTTTTCTGAAGTTTGGTAACATAGGACCACAACGTCTATTTTCTCCTCCCCTGCTGAGCAGCACCAGCTACTACTTCCCTCTATTGTTGGTTCTGGACAAACTCCGCCCTCCCACTCCCCTACCCCTGCCCAATAGACACATGGCCAATCTTGCAGAAGTATTAAGCACAGTCAAACATAATTATGATGCGTTAAGAGACTAGGAGGTGGTGATCCCAGCTCCTACCTCGTAAGCACTTTCTTCCTTCATGCAATTCAGTTCATATTAACAGGAAGTCTGGTTTTGGAACTCTACAGGGACAGAACCTGGTCATGGAAGGCCCTCCACAGCAACGTGGAGTAGGGAAAGAGGTGACCTGGAGCCGGCTCCATCCAACTCACAAAAGCTGATTGTGTTCATTGACATCAGCTTGAAATCAGCAATGGTGGGCGTGTTTACACCATAGAAATGAGCAAATATTACAAATCAGGCTTTTTTTACTGTCAGAGAGCCAGTTGGGAAACACTTACCAGCACACTACTGCAGGGGGAGGCTTGATTTTTTAAAGAAAGGAGGGGCCAATGGGAGGGATACTAAGCAGAGAGTCCTCTATGCCTTCCAAGAAAGATTAAAATAATATTTAACAATACATACAAATGAATAAAATGAAAATGGTAAATATTTAAAACAGGGACAGAAAGTATATCAAACTAACATGGTTACCATAATGAAACTTTATATTTAGGAGTAAGATTTCTAGGACCCACTATAAAGGAAAAAAGAATAATTATTGACCCTTTTTTGATGTTATGGTAATTTGTTTCAGATTTATGGTAGGAAGAAAAGAGCTGACACTGATTCATTGTCTCTCAGGCTGCCCTATGTTCTGGCTTGTTTGCTGATACCTGTAAGCTGGGAACGCTTAAGTAAGCACACCTGCGGTTCTCCATTTCCACACCAAGCCATATGGCATCCTAGATCCTCACCTCCACATCCTCTTAAGTATTTTAAAAATGTACCTTATATTTCACGCACCTTCAACATGATGACACAGATTAAGTATTCTGTTGAATTAAGTAATTAAATTTGATAATATCTGTGAAAACAGAAGCATAATTGGTTGAATCAATTACTCTTCCATAGTTTGAATATTCACTTTTGGGTTTTTTAAACCACAGATATGAATAAAGTCACCAGGAATGGAATTATGAATAAGCAGAGGAGGTGTTTAGTCACTTTTATGGCTTGACTTTAGAGACACTGTGAAGGCTTTTCTGCTCTGCTCCCTTTCAGAAGAAAAGAAAAATTATGCCCACATTCTGAGTTGTTGTGAACAATTAAACCATTAGAGGTCTAGTTCTTTGGTTTAACTCCATCACCAGGCTGGCTACACAACTGGCACACCAGTGCAAAATAAAACTGTGGAGCCCCTTGTTCAAAAAGGGAAAAGTGCTATTATAGAAACTAAAATGGAAACTTTTTCCTTTAAAAATGCTGCATTTACTTATGAAACACATTAGGAATAATAGTGATATATATGAGTAACAATATGAACTTTAAAATGTCAAAATATTTTTGATGTCATAATTTTACATAATACAATAAATAATACTTGATTAAATGTGATATCCTGATTGATCATAAGAATTTTCTGGCTTGGATTTCTGCAAATTAATTCGTTAAGTATACTCAAAACGTATACTTTTAGCAACTTCATTTTCAACTGATGTAACAGAAAGTTAAGTCAGTCACACTTGGCAAATGCAAAATCCCCTAATGGTTTTTTATAATTTTTAATTTTGAAATCTGCTGAAATAATTGTTACTGAAGCTCTAGGATACAACAGCATTGGGATAAGTTTCTGATTATTTTGAAATATAAAATGTAGTATTTCTAGAGCTGATGATTCTCATGGAACAATTTTTCTAGAAAGATTTAATTCTTCACACAAATGCATTTGTGAAAGTCTGAGTTGAATTTAATCTTCAAGGAAAATTTATACTACAGCATTTTAATGTTTCTTCTGACATTTCCTTTACAAGAAATGTGTAGGAACTTGAAAGTAGCTTCATGATTTGTATATGATTCAAAAGGCCTAATTATGCATTCTATCTCTGTATCTTCAATTATAAGGAAAATTAATTTAAAAATTATCTTCCTCATTAATAATTGGTTCATTCAAAGCGTACTGTGAAAATAGTGTTCTTTTTCATTGAATACCACAATTTTTTACATTCAATTTCTTTTTTCCTTTGCATTTAATTTCTATTTTAAGCCTGTGGATATTTGCTCTGCAACATCTCAGCGGTTTTCAAAATCAAAGATTCTAAACTCCTAATTCTAAAAACTCCCTGAAACGCTTTATTGCAATGTGGTGTATATGCTTTTATTTTGTGTTAATTACACACAATGTTTACTAATCTACTGCCTGAGCCCTGGCGGATCCTGTTGCCACACTCAGGTCAGAGAGTTAATATTTATACAGATGGGCTCTGGGGATGACCCCTGTTCAGGCATGGCCTGGCAAATTGCCTTCCCTCTGCAGGTCCCAGCACTGCCACCACAAGGAGGGCCATCTCTTGCCTCTTCTGCTACTACCTTTGCCCCAGCCAATCTAGGCAGAGGAGCAGGCTTGGCCAGCTCAGGCCCCTGTGGTGCTCTGGCCTGCCCAAGGCACATGTGTACATACTAGATCACCAGAATGCCAGGTTGCTCAGCTTCTGTGCTGCTCCTGAGCATGCTGTATTGCCCCATCATATTTTGCTAAAAACAGAAGTTCAAAGATAAAATTATTAATTATTATTTCAAGACAGCACAGGTCTTTCTGAGTATGGAGCCCTACACAAATTAATAGATCAAACACCCGCGAAGCACCCCCTGCCTACCTCTTACTTTGTGGGTTAATTATATCCCTCATCTCTGGAGGTGCCAGTAACGAACCAGTAAATCACAGGGCAGCCCTTGCCTGGGGCCTAGTAACCAACTTACCAAGTTAGCTCAGGGAGTTGCAAGAAGGCTCCACTTTTCACCCTCTTAGGCCTTGTTCTCATCCCTCTTCCAGGTTTTGCATGTTTTGAACCTGGATTCTCTTTCGCTAACTCTTAGAGACTGGCCAATCTAAGCTCCAGGTTTGGCACAACTGCTGGCATCTTAGGAGCTCCCTCCCCTTCTCTGAGAAGGGAGAGATCCAACAATAGCTCAGCAAGAACTTAATTATCAGATCCTGAGTCCTTGCAGATGTAGAGGTTCTGGTGCCAGAGTGTGGAGGTGTCAGGGCATGGGAGTGGGGTAGCGGAGGAGATGTGATGGGGGGAATAAGAACACAGAGTACTTGATTACAAATGGAGTCAAAACATTGAATTTTTAATCCAGAATTGCAATTTTCCAATTATTAAGAAAGACGAGGTGATTATTTAGAGTTTCACTCTAGTCATAGAAAACATACAAATCTAGTTCTGGTTTTGTGTCAAAAGAGTCCTATTATTTTAGTGGTTGCTCACTTATTATATCCCATCTATATCTATTTATCTACCTATATCATATCTCAATGCTGGGCCGGGCGCGGTGGCTCACGCCTGTAATCCTAGCTCTCTGGGAGGCCGAGGCGGGCGGATCGCTCGAGCTCAGGAGTTCGAAACCAGCCTGAGCAAGAGTGAGACCCCGTCTCTACTATAAATAGAAAGTAATTAATTGGCCAACTAAAAATATATAGAAAAAAATGAGCCGGGCATGGTGGCGCATGCCTGTAGTCCCAGCTACTCGGGAGGCTGAGGCAGGAGGATTGCTCGAGCCCAGGAGTTTGAGGTTGCTGTGAGCGAGGCTGATGCCAGGGCACTCACTCTAGCCCGGGCAACAGAGTGAGACTCTGTCTCAAAAAAAAAAAAAAAAAAAAAAGAAATTTCCTTTTGAAGAAGAAATGTTTTGCAAAAAGATAGCTTTTTTTGAAATGCTTGGATTTTTTTGCTACATATCATATACAGACTTAGTTTTACCTTGCAGAGAAATATTCAAGTCATTTTGATTTGACATGATATCACACAGAAATTTTGCATTCCTATAGAAATCTTCTTTCAATAATTTACATTGCTGATTCTCTTCTTCATAAAATTGAATTATCTGTTCTCACAGAGATAAAATTTTGGCTAACACCCATCCTGTGATAGCCAATGCACTTTAGAATGATATGGCAGATCCACAGTGAATACCTCATGGTTCAACTTTAGCATGTTACGAAACTGATGATGCCATGTTGCATTTGCAGGAATATAGTTAACAATACTTACAACTTGTTGCAAAGTGTCACTTAAAATAGTAGCTTTAGCAAAGATTTTGCTGATGCAAGATACAATGAAAAGAAATGAGAGCATCTGGATCTGTTAAAACTTTTTAAAACTGTGCGATAAACCTTTCATATTTTCCTGTAATGGAAAGGGCACCATCTGTACATAAAACTCACTAAAATTACCAAACTAAGTCCAACTTCATTACATTTATCTTGAAATTGTTGAAGATATCTATTTCCTGTGTTCTACTCACAAGAGTGCCCAAAGCAAGTAACACTTCATAGCAAAGGAAATTTTCTGTTTTGATCTGAATAAAGTATAAAACCTGCACTGAATCAGTAGTATCAGTTGATTCATCAAAACCAATTGTATAACATATATTTTCCTTTTGAAGTATCACATGAAGTTGTTCTGCTAAATTGAAGGCAAATTCATGCTGCCAATCAGTTGTGGTTCTTCTTGAAAGAGGCAATTGGTTAGGACAACCAAAGATGGAAAAAAAAAAAAAAAAAAGAAAGAAAGAAAGAGGCAATTGTTTGTACTTTGAAATGTTTTTGGGGTCTAAGCATCCTACAACTTCAAATGCATTCTTTCACAATTTCCATATCACTGAATGGCTTCCTTTTTTCCTGAGTATATAAGCTACTTTGTAAGTTGCTTCAGTGGCATTATTTCCAGGTCTTATTTTTGTTTGAAAGAATTGGCTTTGCTTTCGCTTTTCATCTTTTAATTTCTGCAATACAATCTTTCATGCCTCTCCCAGTGGGACCCAGTGGGACCTCTCTGTGGAGCCTATAACAGAAGCCACAGAGCCTATAACAGAGCCTATAACAGAAGCGAAGAAGCCACAACAGTTACTAATTAGACTAGGTACTTTGTGCCAGGCACTGTCCTAAACCCTCTGGTCATTTACTCATTTAGCCTCTCACCCTGAGGGTATGGAGCTTTCATTTTAAATGAGGTTCATAAATTTGATTATTTAACTGACTGGTCTTTTTTATTATAAAGCCAGACTTTTAAGAGAATTGATAATGTCCCAAGGACTGATTGTTTCAATAAAAGGATAATAAATTTCATCCAAAGTACAAGAAGAAATCCTTTAATTGTATTTAAAGAAATAGTAATAACAAAAATGATTATTTTCTGTTGTCATCCTTAGGAATAACATATTTCAGATAGATAGTTACAGTTGTAGTTAATAGTTATACTATATTATATATGTATATAAATATATATATACACACATACACACTACCATATGTACCAAATACTTACATTTTTATGTATTTGTATATATATTTGACTGTCATTGCCAAAAATTTATCTGTTTTTGGCCAGGTGCTGTGGCTCATGCCTGTAATCCCAGTACTTAGGAGGCTAAGGCAGGAAGATTGCTTGAGACCAGGAGTTCAAGAACAGCCTGGGCAACATAGTGGGACCCTGTCTCTACTCTAATTTTTTAAAAGATTAATCTGTTTTCAGTGGTTGTTAAATGTCCAGATGTTTTAATTATGCAGAAATATTTATAAATTTCCTCCTGTTCACCCTTTTATATGCTTCAATCTTCAATATTATCTGCTACGAGTCCTCCAGTGCCTACAAAACTGTCAGGTCTGAATGCAGAATCACTCTTCCATTTTGACAACATCATGCAGCTAGCATCATACTTAATGGCAAAATATTAAATGCTTTCCTCCCAATATTGAAACACAAGGATGACCAGTCTCACCACTTCTATTTAGCATTGTACTAGATGTTCTAGCCATTGTGATTTTTAAAAAGGCGTTAATATCATTATGGTGAATGAAAAAACAGAAACACTTGTTTTGTTGTGTGAGAATAACTCTAGCCTCTACTTCTATTCAAAAAGTGTCATTAAGGCCAAGTACAGTGGGTCACATCTCCAATCCTAGCACTTTGGGAGACCAGTGTGGGAGGATTCCTTGAGGCCAGGAGTTTGAATCCAGCCCAAGCACCACAGCAAAACCACCATCTCTACAAAAAATTTTAAAAAATTAGCAGAGTAGTGTGGCACACACCTATAGTTCCAGTTACTTAGGAGGCTGAAGCAGGAGGATCACTTGAGCCCAGGAGTTTGAGGTTGCACTGAGCTATGATGAGGTCACTGCACTCTAGTCCAGGCAACAGAGTGAGCCCCTCTCTCACAAAACAAAAACAAACGAAAAACCCCATCATTAAAATCTATGGTTAAGATGTTTTCATTGGGGAGCAAAATGTGGAACATGTCAAAACTCTCTTCTCTTTTTGTAACTATTTTTTCTGTAAGTTTAAAATTAGTTCAAAATAAAAAGTTTTTTTGCCTGTAATCCTAGCACTCTGGGAGGCCAAGGTGGGCTGATCGTTTGAGCTCAGGAGTTCAACACCAGCCTGAGCCAGAGCGAGACCCTGTCTCTACCAAAAATAGAAAAAATTAGCCAGGCATGGTGGTGCATGCCTGCAGTCCCAGCTACTCAGGAGGCTGAGGCAGAAGGATTGCTTGAGCCCAGGAGTTTGAGGTTGCTGTGAGCTAGGCTGACGCCACGGCACTCTAGCCTGAGCAACAGAGTAAGACTTTGTCTCAAAAAATAAATAAATAAAAATAAAAAGTTTTTAAAAATATGCCTTCTCAAAAATATTTTATAGCATTTTGTGTTTTGAGGAAGAAGAGGTGGATTTCAGTAAACATTTATTTTAGTAAATATTTACTGGCCAAGTGTTACCTGCCTGATACTGTGCTAAATGCTGGGGATTCCAAGGTGAACAAAAAGTGAAATAAAAGACTCCCCAGTAAGCTTCTCAGTACTTTATTCTTTCATCAAAACAATATATTAATCAAAAGAAAATTTTAAAGAATGGAGAACCTGCATTCATTAGCTTGTGGAACACAGATTTCCCTAACTTTTGGAGTAGAAGGGCCAAACACTCTGATATAATCATATAATATATTATATAATCTGATATAAGTTGAAGTCTGCCCAAGCCCTCCCCACAGCCCTCTTCATTCTTCAGGAAAACTTTCCAGCCCCTCCCTTTACTGTCTCCTCTTTTGGGATTTCCCTCTCCTGCCCTGTACCATTTCTCCAGGTTAGTTGGCAGTGGTCTAAGAACTCTATCTGAACTTGAAGATCATCAGTGCATTGAAAGAGCTAGTTATTGTCTTGTGAGTCACAGGATACTTCTCATTAGTTAATCAGTGGCCCAAGTTCAAAGAAACAGGGGATTGATACTTTATGAATTATAATAGATTTGCTTATATTAATTTTAACAATTTCAGCTATAATGCCATATTGCAAGCCAATCTTGACCATAGTTTGGCCACTATAAGGAGATAACTCTATAAAAATTTGCAATATGTATCCAACCATCTCGGTACAGAATCCGTAGTCTATTGTACCATTCGTTTCTAATTGTCTTAGGTGGTTTTACTCTTGAACTTTATGTGAACTCCCTAGTTCTCCTTAGAAGCAAGACCCTTGTTTTCCATTTCTTTTTATTTTTTTGAGACAGAGTCTCACTCTGTTGCCCAGGCTAGAGTGAGTGCCATGGCGTCAGCCTAGCTCACAGCAACCTCAAACTTTTGGGCTCAAGCAATCCTTCTGCCTCAGCCTCCCTAATAGCTGGGACTACAGGCATGTGCCACCATGCCCGGCTAATTTTTTCTATATATTTTTAGTTGGCCAATTAATTTCTTTCTATTTTTAGTAGAGATGGGGTCTCACTCTTGCTCAGGCTGGTTTCGAACTCCTGACCTTGAG
>CAUYPO010069954.1:0-26714 GCA_963574435.1 Cheirogaleus major | reverse complement strand
TCCCCAGCTCTTTGCTTCTAAGTACAGGAGATTCCTAGGGCTCTCCATCATTTTAAAAGCTCCCTTTATCTCAGGAGTTTATAAAGCAATTAAGACACATACATTCTTTCATAAAAGAGAACATCAGTAAAAATGAATAATGTAATCAATCGTGCACAAGAGTTGAAGGCATGAGAAATAAGACTGACAATGGGTAAGCAGGGAAAACTTCCTGAAAAGAGTAAGTCTAGGGCAGGGAAGTGAAAAATAGAAATGGATTCATAGGGAAGAGTGGAAGAGAGTTAATGATGCCCATGGTTCAGCCAAAAAGTCAGAGACAACGTGCCCTGAATGTCGAACGCAAACTCCTAATTTGTGTAGCATTTTAAAGTTTATAAAGTACTCTTGCCTCCATTATGTCATTTGCTTTTCACCAGGGTTCCATGATATCCGCAGAAGGGGTTTTATAATCCTCACTCTGTAAATAAAGGATTTGAGGGCCAGAGAAGCTTGGGGCCAAGCCCGAACTTCACACTGTAAGGAAGTGATAAGGAATGAAATATTTGTCCAGCTCAGCTTTCTTCCAGCAGCGTGCACCCTCTCAGCTTGCCAACCTCTCTATGCGATTCCCAGAGGGGGCTCTTTGCTTCTGTCCAGGTTCTTTCATCAGGGCCCCCTGAAGATGGTATTCAGATAGATATTGAGTTCTGGGTTCCCCTTGAGGTATGTCTCACTAAGAAATTCATTTCTGTTGTTTTACTGGTGCAAATGAGTTCATGACCAAGGCCTCCTTTGGGGATATCAGAAATCTCTAGAACCAGGTCCAAAATCTTTTGTGTGTTCTCCATCTCTGCTTTTAGAGTAAATAGCATTGGTATATGGCAGCTACCCTCAGACCTCCACTTCCTGTTTCAAACATCAGAAGTACTCTCTAACCCCTTCAGCCTGCCCGTATATCCTATCTAAATCCCAGCACGGCCCAACCCATACCTTCCTGAACGCTGTAAGGAAAAATGATCTCTCTTTCGTAAACTTCCCTAATGCTTATTGTCTTTTCCCTCATTTACCTGTTAGTCAGTGTATATGCACCTTGAGATGAATGCCCATGTCTTATACTTCTTTTATATTCCTCTCAGCAGGGAACCCATAGGTATTGAATAAATATTCCTTGGTTGGTAGATTTTGGCCTCTGTTTCAACCTCAACAAAGGGAAATATTATGATTATACTGTGAGAGTTTCATAATAAAAGTCATCATCAGCAAATATGACTTATCCTGATGCATTTAACAGGATTTTAAAGGTTCTCCGATTTAACACCTTTCTTTTCATTTGTTCTTAGCATTTTAGAAAGGGGCATTCAATTTGCTTTAGTTAACTACACAAAACTGGAACTGAACTACATTTCTGTCTTTTGATCTCAAAACAACCATAGGTATCCATTTCTTTTTACCAATTTGATGGGAATTTTCAATGTTCAGATCCATTTTTGACAAAAAAAAAAACCCAAAAACCTGAATCTATAATATTGACTCTAAAGAAACCAAAGGAGATGTTTTAATGTGCCTGAGGGAAGCCTTAGCACTGTACAAATTAATTGCACTCTTTTATAATCTTTCTGGGAATTACATATATGCAGGCCAGCAGGCCAATTGAATCATGAAATTAACCTTAAAACTATTCAAGTCACACCGGCTATAGGATGATATTATCTTAGGATCACCTACTCCTCTTCATTAATCTATTGATAAAGTAAACAGCTTTATTACCTTCTGCCCCAGCATTTGTTCATGGTGATAACTAGTTCTGCAATTTTTGCTAAAGTTAGATATTAGATTGTGATTCTTTATAATGAAATTTCATTCATCACTGAGCCAGTGTTAAATTTCTAGTGTTCCCTGTGCTATTTTACGCTATTTTAAGCTCGGGTAAAATTTCTGCCATCTATATTAGTTTCAGCAAATGAACAAACCATGAGTCTATCCTGTTCTACTATATTATTTTAAGCTTAATATTATTAGAAGCTATTGTGCTTGGAGACAATGGCAATCATGTCCCACAACCAATTCTGAAGGCAATAGGAAATTGAGAAAGTAGTTTAATAAACAGATGCTTCCTCTGCCTTTTTAAAGAAAATTATATTTATGCGAGCAGGCTTTCTCCATATAATACAATCTGCATGTTTAAAAGGCAATCATTTTCCCCAGTTTGTTCATTTAAATGAAATCACTACTGCTTATAGACGTATTCCCCTGCCTTGCCCCATGTCAACACTCCGACGTGTAGAGTTGGACTGAAAAAAGATAGGAACTGCATTTCCACAAGTGCATAGGATTTAGAGGAGCAACTGGAGTTTTAAATAGCTCTCTTGATTTTTTTAGAATTTTTTTCAAGAGCAAACTACAGGGGGCAGCAAATATTAACAGGCTCCTAGGAACAGGCTGAACCTTGGAATTAACGTGCTAAGCTGCTCAGTCTCTCTGAGGAGAAATACCCAACTTTAATGCAAAAGGTATACTTTTCTTGCTACTTTATTTCAAGATTTTTAAGAGTTGAATCTAGAAGGCTTTTCCCACCTGTCTGCACAGTAAGCTGAAGTTGGGAGGAGTGTCTCACATTTCAGCAGAGTTTGTTGTCTCCCTCAAATTCTGCAATCAAGTGTGATATGCTGAAGTGACATAGATTAAAAACCTGAGATCATCTGAGCATTGAAGTGAGTGCAGGGGCACAGGAAATGCACACATATGGGGAAAACAGGGGATATAAAGGGCATTTTATTCTCTATTTTTTTTTACTCAGAGCAAGTTGAGTACTGTTGGACTTTCCTGAATTATCTTCTACACTCTTTGATGGTTCCATTACCTGAGAGCCAGTTTCCAAATACTTGGTGTATTTAAAATCAAACTCACTATCACTGAATTTCTCACATAAAACTCACAATCTGTTTTTCACAGGGATAGTGGGAACATACTGCCCCTTAATAGTGTTGAACTGGACTTATATTTTTATTTTGACAACCAAAAATTGAGAGAATGCCAGACTCTCTTTGAAGGGCTTTGATCTCATCCTGGTGCATCTTATAAAATGTCATAGAGGCTTTTTGGGAAAGTATGGAAAAGCAGAAAAGGAAACATTGTCATTCTTTTCGCCTACCTCAGATCCCTGTTATTTTAAAATATCAACAGCTGCTAGGAGGGTTGCAAAGTTCTTTAATTGGTGATTAATGTAGTTACTAACATAAAAAAACTGCACAGGACTTACAGGCAGAAGTTGAATCAGTTTCCAAAATAAAAAGTGAAAATATAAAGTGTGTGACAATATAAAGTGCTATATGCAAGAAGATAGCACCAAACTGCAATAAGAAGTGAAGAGACTGAATTCGTATTTTGGTTTTGCCACAACAGATCTCTTGTGTTCTCTGGGACTCCGATTCCTTGTTGTTCATCTCTGTTGGACTGGTGCCATCTCCTATTTGTAATTCTTAATCTAACTTGCTCCCTGTATTCCCCTTTTTTGTAATTAAATACTACAAATATTTAATAAATGGCAAGGCACAGGAAATATAAAAACACCTAGGAGCCCATCAACCAAGAGTAAATAAATGTTAATATGCCATTTTTCCTCATTTTTTTTCCTTTTTGAAATGGCATTTTTACACATTTTATTGCAGCATGACATACACTGAGATAAGTAAACATTTAGTACGTGTGCAGTTCAACGACTTTTCATAAACTGGAAACACCTGTGCAACCAGACAGTGGCTCAAGAAACAGGACATCACCGGCACTGTCAATGATCCCACGTGCGTCCACTTACAGTCTCAAGAGCCCCCCCAAACCACATACTCTGACTCCTACCATGATACATAAAATTTTTTTCATATAAATCATACAGCACATACTCCTTGGTGTCTGTTTTCATTTGTTCAACCTCATGTTCATGAAATTAATCCATTCGGTTGCATGTAGTTGTAGATTATTTATTCTCATTGCCCATGGCAGTAAGAATTCCATTGTGTATCTTCCAATGTATTTTACAAAATAAAATGTTAGAGATAAAAGATACAATAAGTTTGAGCTATATATATTTTCTGTCTATTGTTCTTTACTTTTTCTACATATGGCGATGTATCCATTAATAACATACAAGCCTGTTCTGTGTTTTGAGTTTTATATAAATAGTACCTTACCATATATACCATTCTACAACTTGCTTTTCCTCTCTCAACATTATGTTACAAATATTCTCACTTACATACATGCATTTTAACTTCTGGATAGTGATACACTTAATACACTACATTTTCAAATGTCTGTCTCCTAGATGGCCACTTAGGTTATATCCTCCTGTGAGCAGGCACAAGAGGTCCTCAGGGCATACCCAGAAGTGTAATTGCTGATCAGAGTGTGCACGCTGTTATCTTATCCTTACTGCATTGTGCCAAATTGCTCTCAAAGCAGGTGTAGCAGAAAGCTATAAGAGCTTTCACCGCTCCACACACAGGCCAATACTTGGGATTGTCAGATTTCCATTTGTTTGCTTGTGGTTTCTTGGGTTTTGCCAATTTACTGGGAATGCAATGGCATGTCCCTGATTATTGTTAATGTTGAACATCATGGTCATTTCTTAGTCATTTCGCTTTGTTTCACTACAAGCCTTTTGCTTTTCCACACTCCCTTCTCTACTCTCCCTTCACATTTCACAAGTGGCAACACAGCTTTTTCTTTCTTTCTCTCTCCTGTTGATTAATGAAAGGGGGCTGTAGCCCAATGCAAAGCTAATCTATCCAGTGCTAATCTGTTCACAAATTCTCTTTACTATCTGCTGGAACTTGCTTCTGTGCCTTGCTTTTATCCTCTCTTGTACCATCACCTTTCTTATCTCATGGCCCTTTCCTGTTTAAAAACAAAACAAAACAAAACTTTCAAGTCTCTTCTCTCCTAGATATTTTTCCATTGTTCAGCATCTTGATCAAATGTTTAAACTGCATATCTCTTATTCACCATCAAACTTCTTGAAAGACCTAGTTTTTGTTCTCACATCCTCATGTCTCATTGTAGTTGGCCTCTACTAGTCCACTGAAATGAACATGAAAGTTATCACCGATATTTTAATTTACATGACTTACTTTGTTGTTCTCATCTTATTTCACTTCTATGGACCTCATGCATAAACCCCCACCCTTCCCTCATTTATTGAATATTCTGTGTGCTTTTATTTCTCTGGGTCTTTGCATGTACACTACTTGGTAAGATCTCCCCTCCTCTCAGTCACAAACTAGTGGATCTTTCCTCTGAGGTTCTATAGAACCTTGCATATATATATATATATATACACACACACACATATATATAAAATATACATATATAATTTCAACTTTTTATTATTACATTTATCCATAATAAGAGAGATTCTGAAGGATTTGCATTTCTGTAGCCTCAGTGCTTAACATAGACTCTTGGCAAATGTCTGTGGAATGAATCAACAAATTGGGCGAGCATTTCTCTGCAGTTTCTTCCAGTTCTGGTTCAGAGTCTGCAATGAGAAAAAAAGGGCTTCTTTCCTCCCGCACTACTTCACCTTATCCATTTGCACAAATGGCCTTCTCCCTGCTGGACAAGTCATATGCTAGAATCCAAGGAGTTCTACACTGCACTGAACAAAACCCCTGTCACAGGCTGAAAAGCTGCAGCCTGGGTGGAGGAGCTGGTCATACTGACCCCCCCATGCTCTTAGGGCTGGGCCCAGCAGAAGACCAGATGGAGCCCAGAGTGGAATTCCATTTCTTCCCTTTCATTCCCCTAACCCCCAAAAGGGCAGAGTATGTGAATGAATAATAAGAAGAAAACAAGATTTCACAAGGGGATGTGAAGAAGGTAAAGATAACCATAAGGGCTTTTAGCCCAGCCAGAAGAGCAGTGGTCAGATTAAATTTTCTACGAGAGAAATAGACTTGGATTTAGATCACCCAAATCTGCCCAATTCCACAACTTCTGGATCCCAAGGTGATTTTAAGCTGTCACAAGCGACTTTGTTTTGCTTCAAGTGGTTTCTAGAACTCTATAGCCATTACTAATAAATGTTTTCAGGGCTTGACTCATGGCAAAAGGCACCATTACCACACTACTTGGCCCAATCTTGCCAAGTTAGGTGTATGAGTCTTTCCTGCCTCTGTCACTATGTGTGAGTAGCTGGGGGCAGGATTCAGGCCAGGATTCTTCTCCCTGGTAAGAAGAAATTGCAATTTTCCAGAATCATCAATTGCTAATTTTGTGTAAAATTGTATGTTGCCAATTTGTGTATATAACAAATGCCTCTTTCATGTGTTAGCATTATTTTTTTAAAGATCACTCTTTTCCATGTATGTTAAAGAATGTTTGCCTTAAAAAAATTAGATTGATTCGAAGCACAAAGGTCCTAAAAGAGGTGTGCAGCACCCCATCTGTTCAAATACAAGGGCTAATTGATTTCCCAAAGACCTTGATCTTTATTCATAAAGTAATGCAATTCACTTCAAAACACCCATGATTTATTTACACTTTAAAATGATAAAGCTCACCCCATCAGTTATCCTAAACAACTGTTGAACCTGTTCTATAACTGAAAAGGCCTCTTTTGCCCATTTCCTCATTGAGACAGGCAGCTGCTGAACGTGGCCTACTCACTCCTTCATTTTAGTCGGCTTTCACGATGAAATAACAAATGAAAATCGGCAATTATAATAGCCCCTTGCCTCCTGGAGCCCATTGCTCCTGGAAAAATGGCTGTACTGTATAAATAGCAAATAGATTATCTGCTTGCCTACAATGGTGTGGAAGACAAGGCTCTTTTAAGGGAAAGTGAATTAAAATTTAGCACAAATTGGGAAGGGATAATGTTCTAGGAATAGAGATATTTAAGGGCATGTGAAAATGGCCACCTAAAAGGACACTAAAAACAAAGATCTTTCCATGAAAATGTCCAAGCCACCATTTGTTTAACATATAATTTCTTTAACCACACTGCCACTCCGATTCAGCCCTGACCCAAGAGAAGAGGTCTATCTAGTGA
Organism: Cheirogaleus major; assembly: GCA_963574435.1. Classification (NCBI taxonomy): domain Eukaryota; kingdom Metazoa; phylum Chordata; class Mammalia; order Primates; family Cheirogaleidae; genus Cheirogaleus; species Cheirogaleus major. Next base: position 19,687 of record CAUYPO010069954.1, on the reverse strand, counting down.
ATGGCTGTGTCATTTTTTGAATCTTCAGGTGGAGATGAGAGGAAGCATTATGAACTTATGAAAGTTGACAAGATCTCTGCCTGAGGCCAATAATGTCTTAGACTTGTGTCCATCCCAAAGAGGAATATGCAATGGAAAAATGGCAGTTTCCTACTGCCTTTCCTCTTAAACCTTGAAAAGGAACAATTTCCTGATCCATCTAGGTAGTATTGCCCTTCTGTATTTTTCATTCTCAATCCATTTCATTCGAAATGTTATGCAAGTCTTTTGTTGTAGCCCTTGATAAAGCACATAAATGCCAGGTTAGATATTTACATATTTCTGATAAGAATATTCTCTGAAGTATATTTATTTCAATCATGCATCCAATTCAAATATGGGCACCACAGTAGGCTGGGGGACCTCAGTGTGTGATTTGCTCATTCATTTATTCATTTTACCACATATCGATTATATTGCCTACTATGTGCCAGGGACCTAATTAGGAGGTAGGAATTCAAGGGTGAATAAGACATATATGCATTATGCAACAATAGAATATGCATTATGCAATATAATATCTCTCTCTCTCTCTCTATCTCTCTCTCTCCCATCTCTCTCTATTTCTGGTTTTGTTGAATGTCATCATCATCATCACCCAGATGCCCAAGTTAGAATCTGGAAAGTGTTACTAGATGAAAGCTTTCTCCTCCTCTTCTTTTTACTGTAATACATTCCTTGGTTAAGACCGTCTTGGGTTTCTTCCTAGAAAACGGTAATAGCAATAAGAGATGGGCAATGGATCTACTTATTATTTAATATCTTGAGTACCAACTAAATATTTTACATTCAATATTACAGTTCATCTTCACAATAACCTTACAAGAAAAGGATATTATCACCTCCATTATAGAAATAAGAAAACTAAGGCTCAGGGAGATTACATAAACTGCCTAAAGCCTTCAAGTTAGTAAGTGGGATAGCCTTGGTTTGAATGTAAGACAGTTGGAAGTCAAAGTCTGTGCCCTCTCTACTCTGCTGTGCTTTGCCCCAAACATGGTGTTCCCTGATTGTCTTTCTCACTCCTGAAGGTTCCCGGGAGAGACCCCTTCACACACACCATTAGCTCATTCCTCTGAGGTGATATTTTATGTCTAAGGTGAGGCATGACAGTTAGAAGTAGCCATTAAAAAAAACCTCAAGGAGAAGCATTTAATCTTTGAGGAATGAATCATTCTATTGTAGTCCAGTACAGTTAGGAAACCTTTAACAAAAACCCCTCTTGTAAATTTTGGTTTCATATGAGTGAGATAATGTTGCTCATCTTTTTGTTTTCTTTGTCTCAAATCCCTTGAGACTACAACAGTATTATTTTATATTACCTTTTTAGTTAAGGGAGTGCCTGAAAGGTGTATCTACCTTGAATTTAGTGGCAAGAAACAGGCTATCGTACCTGGGGTATAATTTCAAGTGTCCAAATTATATCACTCAATTATGCAATAAACATAAAAGCACTTTTTAAACTATCAATGGCCATGTGAATAAAAGGTATTATTATGTTGGTAGGTAAACAGTCTTTCACATGGTATTTGGTGAGCACTCCTTTTAAAGAAAGCAATAAACAACCTAACAATTGTCACTTGATTGTTCTATTAAGTAATGAGTAGCATAATTATTCTTCCTTTTAAATTTTGACACTGAAAAATGCAACTATTTGATTTTCAAAATCCCCAACTTTGTGTGTGTATGTATAATGAATTTCTTAATGTGTTTTAAGTTAAATGCACCAGAAGCTGTGGTTTTCCAAGAATTGAGATGGCTATTCCTGTAAGTCTCAGTGAGGAAAGATAAGACTTGAGATCAAAGGGCTGCTGTGTTTGCATATACTGCTGAAAGTATAGGAGGAATAATCAGAGAAGGTGGATACTTTTGTGTATTGTGAAGTTTTGAATGGCATTTGCAAAAGTGAATGAGGTAGCAACAACTAAAAAAAGACTTAATGGTTTCATATTCTGCAAGTGTATATTTCATTGCTGCTTCCTTTGAAGTCAAAATCTCATCTCTTTGTAACTAGAATGGGTTTTGAAGAAACAAAACTTCAAGAGCTTCAGATGGGCAATAAAAAATGCTGTAATCTCCTACAGGAGAGAAGTGATTTATAAGGCAACGTATTTTTTATGACACGTCGATGTTTGCAACAGACCAGGCCAGTAAGGAAGAAGTGCGGATTTAAAAGGAAAGAGCAGTGACATAACTTTCCTTTACAGGTGTCATTTGGTTTAAAACAACCTCTGCTCACCCAGGGACTGAATCATTTTGGATGTGTGCAAGCAGGGTGGGTGTAACAACTGTTCCTTCTTCCATCTATGTGCAGGAGCCAGCACCTCTCTACCAAGATGGTTTTTAGTGAAAGAGGAATAAAATGATCTGTGCACGTCTGTGTTTGACAGTGGTGTTAAACCAGTCTTGGGGGCCTCAGCAAAGCTATGTCTCTGCCATGATATACCTACTTTAAAAAGAGGCAGCAGAAAATAATGATTAATAGTGTCAGTTATGGAGTTAAAAAAACCTGGGTTCAAAAGCCACTTCTGCCACATATATGTTAGATTTACACAACCTTAGGCAGATCACTTAGTTAACATGTATGCACCTCAGTTAACTCACATGGAAAAGGGGATAATAAAGCCACTTCAGAGAGTTATTTTATAGATTGAGTAGCACTATATACTTGAAATGCTTGGCCCAGTGTCCAGTGCATAGTAAATAACCTTAAGCTTGATATTATTTTTCAGTCATTTACAAACTATTTATTGAATAACTACTGTGAACGAATTTACAAATGTAGTTTGTGTGTGTATCTTCAAAGAATGAAGCACACCCCCATACCGCCTCTGCATTATATGGAAATGTATAATTAGAGTTTTTAAGCATTTTCTAACCACTAGCACATTAGCAAACAACAAACACTACTGCACGGTGCAGTGTTTGTTTACTTGGCAAAATGCAGATAATGCAGCTGCTTCGCACAACAGTCAAACAGGGGGTGTGCTGATTGCAGAGTAAATTGAGCCCTGGGACTATATTTAGTGAGAATGTGACATCATTTTAAAACTTGAATTATCTGAATCATGCATTTTAAATAAGTTTATTTTGTTCTTTTAAAAAACCTGGATAATCAAGTAAATGTCCCTGCTCTTCCTGACCATGTGAACTTAAAACTGTTTGAACTTAAAACAAAAAGGACTATAAAGTACTTAATTTCAAAATCCATAACATCTACATCATGACATGGCTTGCTGGGTCAAAATATATGTCCTGGAACATAATAACCATATGCTATAAAATATAATTGATATAACAGTATAGGCCAGTAAGGTGAGTCTTCATTCTGTCTACAGACATTAGCATTATGAAAGATTTCCCTATGGCAATTACATAGTTAGTGAAATACCATTAAGCATATCTTTCCATGTGTAGTTATGGTTGTGTCTATATGATACTCAACATCTGTATGAAAATCAAAAAGTTCAATCAAGTCTCCAGATGTCCCCAACTATCAACGTGTCTGGCTTATGGACAAAACAGCTGGACTTAAATTTTTTGTTTCATTTTCTTCCAGATGTTAGGCTCTTATGGACACAGCCTCTTTTTGAGCTCGTTCCTACCACTCACCTTTGGGATTATAACTAAATTACTAAAAAACAGAAAGGCTTACCATATAAATATGTGTCTCCTATCTTGAAGGATGCTATTAGCCAACAATCCGCTAGGTCATATAGGGATACTAGTTGTTAAGACAGTGATAATGAAAAATTGAACAGCAGAAAGAACACGGAACTAATTTGGTTCAAGAAATAAAATCTTCTATATTTTTGTGTTTATAGAAAAATGTGTGATCTGATATTGGTAAGTTCAGGGTTTTTTTTTTAAAAAATTGTGATATAAGGAAAGACAAATGTATTGGCATCAGAAAATCTTGAGCATGAGTTCAGATATGGCCTTTACTTGTGACATTATGATCCTTAATTTCCTCTAAAGTGATTCACCATCTTAGTTTGCCTGGAACTCTCCAGTTTTAGTAATAAAAGTCCTGTGCCCTGAAAAATCCTTCAGTCCCTGGCAAATAGATGATTGGTCACCCTAATCTTCATCTGTAAGATGAGGGTGATAATAACTTCCTCACAGAGTTGTACTGCAGAATGATGAATAAGTAAAACATCTAGCACAGCCAAGAACAGGGTCCCCAAATGGGAACTATTATTATCATTATAAATCTCACATTTCCTATTCCGTTTCCTCTCAGAGCACAGGCTCTTCTGTTTCCACTTTGTTCAACACAATCAACACTTCACTTGCACTATCATAGTCACTCCAATTGATGCCATCTCATTCCCAAAAGCACTTTAATTTCTGCTTTGTATTCCCCATCATTGACTCAATGGTCATGAGCTTTACGTCATCCTTGCTGGAATCCAACAGACAATTTTTTGTTTCCTACCATGCAGACCTAATATGCTGCTATAGTTCAGATGTAGAGTATGGAAACTCCTGTGCCCAAGGCAAGCCTGACATACATGAGTCCTCAACAGACACTTGTGAAATGAAAGAAGGGTTCATAAACAAGGAATAGAAGAATACAGATGAGTTATGGCAAACCAATACTGTGAACAAGAAGTTGGGGCCCTTCTCTTTTCTATAAACTCATCTTTTCTACTATGGATTTCAATTTACTTCCTACTGAAACATCCCTTGCTATTTTTCAGGAGTCAACCAGGTGCATTTCCTTTCCAGACCCAAAGCTTCCAGTATTCTTAGTCTAGTCTGCTCCCTTTCTGGCCCTATATTTCTCTTTGGTTTGCAAGCCTCTGAGTGGTCCTCTTCTGCTGTGTGGAAACATCCACTGGCCATGTCTAGCCTCATCATTTGGTCCAGCTGCAAACTCAAAGAACATCCTCTTGAATCTTTCAGATTTCTCTCTTCACTGTATCCTACCTTCTGTGTTACTCATTTTCCTGTGCCTTCCATTTCAACCAAGTCATGCCCCTGCTTCCAGCCCTTCCAATGTCTGCAGTCTCAGAGGCTGGAGTCAGACATAAATAGCAACAGGCAATCAAGCCACATCCTTTCCCTTCTCTGTCTTGCAACTCAGGACCCATCTTCTCCCAGTTTTCCCTAATGAGTTCCACCCAGTATCTAACCTACCATGATGGTCTCAGAATCGCCAGAGTGCTAGCTACCAGAATTACATGGACCTAGGTTTTGAATAACAAGTCTGCCATTTGCTGCAGCGTGAAATTAAATGGATATTTTCGCTTTTCTGAGCAGCCTCGATTACTCCTTTGATAAAATGGGGATGAGAATCATACTTGTAACAAAATGAGAATAATAATTATGGGAATTAAATGAAGTCATTTATATAAAGCTTGTCCATGACAATTCACTCACTCCCATTCATCCTAATACACCATCATTTCTAAGGTTGCCTACGTCATTTCTTGAAATTCTGTGGGAGAAAAAATTGTGAGAATTCTGGAATGTATCTCCCCAGATACTTTGCTCTGTCTTTGGTAAACTCTTGGTATCTATTACTGGACTGATTCTAGAGGCAATATAGAACTCTACTCTGTTAGAAGATCTGGGCTGGGGAGGGGATTAGGACCAAGGCATATAGGTGGTGCAAGTTTATTTTAAAAATGAAAATATGAGACCTATATAAAAGAAAGTCCTCAACGGGGACTTTTCAGAACCACAGGAAAGAGGAAAGCTTACACTTCTGACCTCTCACCTTAGCATTTTTCTTCCTTCCACTTTCAAGCAGTGAATAATCAACATGTCAGGGTTCATTTAGATCTAAATCCAATTAAGTCTGACCTTAGGGATAGTTACTCATAGCTCCCAGCAGGTGTGTGCATGGAAGAAATCGTCATCTGTGCCCTTTGTTCAATTTTTAAATTACCCAAGTTTATGGTCCTGACCGATTAAGCCTAACACCACCCATTGAATGTCCAAAGAGAACAGCTGTTGGTTTAAGCATCTAGACATTTGTGCTGGAAAGGATTTTGAGAAAGAAATCACCTCTCACTATTTACTCCACGTGGAATAAATTTGAGAGTTGAAAATTTTCTACAGCCTTCATCTAAATCCTTATGCTAGTTGCTGGCCCATGGGTAACTTTACTTCACTACTGTGCCCCTTGGTGTCATCATCTGTACAGTGCTCTGCAAGATTGTTGTGAGGATTAGAACTAAGATAGGTAATTCCAGTGGCACAATACCTGACACATAGTAGGTGTTCAAGTAGTGATATTCATTATTAATATAATTGGTTACTATTGAGGCATTTACCAGGAATTTCAAACATCAGGTCAGTATTCACTGTGGGAAAAAAATTGTGTGTGTGTGTGTGTGCATGCGTGCATGTATGTGTAAGTGTGTGATTTTGATTAATTCTTGTAGGTATCTTCCATTAATAGTGCCTATTATTTTAGAAGTCATGTTCTAAAATATCTTAATTATAGATGCTCATAATGGTTTCTGTTAAGTAAAGGAAGAGAAAGGTGAGGCATAGGTGAGCCCCTGTGAAGATTCTGGTACTCTGCTAGGTACTTACCATGTATTTTCTTATCTATTTCTCACAGTTTCCTTGTAAAGTATTATTATTTCCAGAGGAAATTATTATTATTATTATTTTATTATATTATTTATTATTATTAAATTATTATTATTTCCAGAGGAAACAGACACAGATATTATTAAAATCACAGATTCAAACCAGGTCTAAATAACTCTAAATCACTTTCTACTTTCTTGGAGATCAGAAGACCCGGCTTCTGGTCTCAGCTTTCCCCCTAAAAAATTGTGATCATCAACAAGTTACCTCACTACTCTGATCTGTAATTTTCTAATCTATAAAACAAGGGGATTGGATTGGATCATTTTAAAAATTCTTTCCAAAACTATAAGTTTAAGGTAAGATATTATAAAATAAATCTCAAAATAAGTCTCATCAAGGAGAAATAAAATGAAAGGGCCACCTCTCTGTATTTAGTCAATGAGTCAACAATGTTTCTTTGAGTGTTCATTCTGCTTGTTACTATAAAGGGGAAAAGGAAAAAATAGAAGACCCTGTTGGTTCTTGCCTTAACATACTTTTTCCAGACTGTTTTTATTTGCACTCTTGTTGACCTCTGAGGCATAATTGTCAGGATGCCAGAGCTCTTCTCTTCCCCTCTTATTTTTCTACCAGCCTGCTCAGCGAGAGGCAGCACAGTCCAATCCAGGAGGATAGAATTTGGTTCCCGGTGAGAAATCTGATGGATGCCTTCCTTCTCCTTTCCTTCTTTCTCTTCTTCCTGTAAGAAGACAGAAAGAAGAGTCCAGGGGAATGTCTAGAAAGTTAAATGAGGCTCTCTCTCCACAAGAGGAATGACCGAACATCCACAGAGAGAACTATGGCTGGATGAGTCTTCAGCTCTCTGTGAATTTATTCCTGTTCTCTGCTGTTTCTTCCTTTCTCCAGTCAATTCTATTTGCCCTTAAGATCCACATCTTGGAAGCTTTTTCCAACTGTCCCCAGTGGCCCCACCTCTCACTCCTTCCACTAGGTTGTGCTTCCACACTTTTGGAAAAGCACATGCATTGGATTACAGTTAGTTGTCGATATGTCTGTCCTTTATTTAAATTTATCTCACTGTAAATGTATCAGTACAGTGTGATATATCGTAAGACTTGTCCATTATCTCGTACTGCAAGAACTGTGTATCTACATCATAATCATTTGCAGAAACCTTGTACAAAGAAGATATTCTCATGTTCGAGGGGAAAAACGTGCCTAGCTTTAATAAAGCCTAATATATCTGGTCTAACCAAGTAGATATATTAGAAGTCAGTTCTTTATTTTAGAAACATATTCATGAAGAACATCTTTTAAGACCAAACTAACCTATTCAATATTAATGTGAATGTATAAAGATTTGATTAATATACAATTTTTCAGGAATAATCTCTCTCACTAGACTCTTACCTCCATGAGAGCAGAGAACAACATATTTGATTTCTTTTCCATTATATCCCTGGTGCCTGGAATACAGTAAGTGCTTAATAAATATTATTGAAGGAATGTATAATTGAAAGAAGGAATGATCCTTTTGTAGTTCATAAGCATGATGATTAGGTTTTCACCAATATGTGTGAGATGTGCCTCCCTCGAACCCTATTACAACGTCAGCATATTACTTCTCTGATGTGAAAAAAAAGAAATGAATAATTACAACTATTATTAAAATGAGGGAACACAGTGTGTTGCCAATCCCTGCTGCCTATCAGAAATGACCTTAGAAATAATAGTGTAGGCTAATGAAACAAAATACATTAAAATGTTTTAATTCTTTATTTCCTGTTTGGATAAATGTGTTGTTATACACATGAATAATCACTTCCTGGTAGTGCTCAAGGATGAAAAATAGTAGGCATGAGTTGACAGAGAAAAAAAGTGCAGGGTACCTGGACTATTTGCTTGTTTACTTGTCTTTGCAGTAAGGACATTATTCCTAATATGCCCCCTCAGAATAAACAGTAATGGTTAGTTCTGAGCAGTGAGAATTTTGCTCAATAAAAATAACAGCATTAAAATCAGTAAGTAGGAGTTGATTGTATGCTGTGCTACATTATTATCTTTGTGAAAGAGAAAAGGCAGAAGCAGGTGCCTGGTGATTTCCACAGATAACACCAAAGGAAGATGAGCCAGATCTGGAATGGAAGCCTCACTCAGAAAAACCAACTTGAGAGAGGATCTCAAATCTCTCCTTATCTCTCAGACGGTTGCCATTAATATGCTGTTTATTCAGTGATTATAAAGGTGGCTACCCATCCCAGCTTCTACCAAATATCACCAGGTAACCTGCTGGCAGAATATACTGTGGAGTTTCTCAGGGCTATGACTGAGAAAAATTGCCATCTTGGTTCCCTTATAGTTTAGCTGCTTTTCACCCAGGAATCACCCCACTATCATTTGAAATGCTACATTTCAGACCCCACAGCAAACATAGGGTGTATTTTTTCTGTAAACATTACAAATAGGGTTGAAAATGTTTACACTGAAAATTCTGACTTAAGCAGCAAGACCAAAAAGGCTCACTCTCTGTCAATGGCTTGCTCGTGCTTTGTGATTTGGATCACTCTTCTCTTGTTACATATTTTGCCATATCTAGAAACATGTGAGAGGTGTTTAGAGCAGTCTCAGAAAATGGATGATGAGAGATGTGGCTTCCAGATTTGGTCCATCTGTGTTTCTATTAAAGTAAAATTGAAGCAACATCTAATGAGCTTTAATGTTGCAAGGTTATCATACCAAATTAAAAGCAGTTAGCAAGAACTCCTAGATCCACGATTCTGTTTAAAATCATTAAAATTAAATAATATTCCTCCCCAAAAAAGTTTAGAATATTTTAATAAGTTTATAACTCACAATTGGTATAGGGAAAGTGAACGTTAATCATAAAAGGACATCCAAAACCAAAATAATAACCAGGGCTGACTGCCACTGGCCAGTGAGCTCCAATGATAATGGACCAGTAACCTGACTGTGTCTTTTTTCATCAACTTTGTGCCCCCAGTGTTTTGCAGAGTGCCTGGCACACTCAGTAGATATTTGACCAAATATGTGAAAGAAGATACAAATGAATGAATGAATAAATGAATGCAGAGCCAAGCCTACTGGGCCCAATCACATTGTGTGTCCACTCCTCATCACTGCCTCTCTCCCTAAATGCCCAGCACTTTTATTTTCTGTGAAACCAGGATAATAGGAACATCAAAGACAGCTTTAATGGGGATTCCCCATCAGTGCCAATCACCTATCTTACAACTAGCAGATTTCATTTACATGAGTTCATAATGTGTTCAAGAAAGGACAACATATGCATGCAGACACCTGTGGGTCCAAGCCTCTCTCTGGAATATATAGAAAGGTGCATTGTTCAAAGGAAGTCTGAATGCATGTAACTTAGGCCTGCTCTTCCATCCTTGCCCAGGGTTAAATAAGTGTTCCACACTGGCAATAGAGTAAAAGTTCACATTACTGACCAGGAAATCCTGGCAAACACAGAAATATAACCAACAGTGGCCTAGGGGAGGTGTAGGATTGGCATCTGCCCAGAGTCACCAAAGGTACAGCTGTGGCCATTCTTTCTTCTGCTTGTACCCAAGGGGGATTAAAAAGTACAGAAAATTAAATTAGTAGAGCACTTTTCTTTTCCTCTTAAGCATATACAACTCCTACAACTCCTCATTTACTTTTCTTCTTCTTTGTTTGTTCTCTCCCATCCCCCACCCTGGTTCTACACACTGGTCCTATGTCTTATAATTTGTCTGGATAGTCACAAAGGCAGCTGAGAGCACAATAGGTACAGAAGTCATTTTATTTCCCACCAAGCATTGTCTGTTCCTGGAATGAAGAACTGCACAGAAGGACGTGGCATGGACCAATTCCACTGCTTTCTAGTCTCCTACAAATGATCCAGGTATTGGAAACACTAAGACATGGTATTTCATAAAGTTCCTTCAGATGACTTCCTGAGAAATAAGCAATATCTGGCTATGTAAACTATGATCTTCAAGTATGATTAATCTATACCACCTCTGATGGCTGTAAAGCACTTCATCTTCAAACCCAATTATATAAGCTGGTCACTGGTGGGTAGCATAACAACTTCCCTTAAGACCGTTAGTGTCAACAGCCAAGGAAGGATTCCACCCTCCTTCTTTCCATGCCAATTCAGGTGGATAATGAGCAACACTTTCATAGAGTTATATCAGTAGACACCTTTATTCCTACCCAACATCCTTCACAGGCTTCATATTCAAGGAAGTGAGAACTGAATTATCTGAGAAGAGTTGGAGATACTTATTTGTAAATATTTACATGGGAAAGGGGCAAAGGACGATAGAATGCCCCGTGAAAACTTGGTCTATTGGCCTGTCTCATTTGTGAATGTAAAATGTCACTGAGGGCTATCTATCATTCTTAGAAAATGTGGCTGAAAAATATGTCAAGTTTAACTGAGATCTGAAAGTTCTTTTGCATTTTTTGACTGATAAACTTCTATCATTTTGTCAACGGAAGCAAATATGAATTTTTATAATCTGACCTATTGTCAGAAAATAAGAACCACTAAGAAATCAAAATAACAAAATATAATATGTTCATAAAAATTTTTAAATCTATGTTATTTAATAAGCTAATTTATTGTTGCTCTGAAATCCTTTACAGTAGGAGAAATAAACTAGCACTGTAAAAGTCTCCTGGGTGTCAGTGTATCATAAAATTCTAAAAACAGCTAAAAATGAGATGTTTACCTATTTAGGTAGATTAAGCAATGTTTAATAAACCATTAATTTCACATAGAAGTTACCCTGGGTTACTTTTTGGAACAAGGCCCAGATTATGCTTCTTCTAATTTGGCTAATTATAAATTATTTAAAATGTGAAACAGGATAGCAAACGAAGGGGACAAGAAAGATACATTTAAAGGAACACATTTAAAACACAATCTACTTTGATTACCTATCAGGCCATGTTCTTGAACTTTGTAACTTTTAAAGATGTTTGCAAACATACTTATATTTTTTATTTAAATATTGAAAGCAAGTTCTTATTTGCAAAGGGTACCAGGTCACTTGGTAGAGTTTTACTGCATTGCTAAAGAACATTAAATGTGCTGAGTTATTTTTGCAAGTAAATTTCCCAGATTTCAATGGTCAGAGTATATTAACTTAGAATTATAAACCAATGAATTCTTTCTGACTAGATTTCTGCCAGGAGCAAATAATGAAACTTTTAACCAGGAAATGACGAAGCTCCAAATTCTTCTAAGGATATTGTAGTAAAGTCATTATTCTTTAATATTATAGTGCCTGAGCATTACAAAGGAAGTTTACAGGCACAAGGAGATTTCAGAACTTACAACACTTTTTCCCACAGAAAACCAGATCCCTATTCTATTTCCAGAGTTTAAAGGAAAGGTAAACTGATATTTAGTAGATTACAGGTTTTTCATTGGCTCATTTGGTTTGACAACTATTCCCTAACATACACCTCAAGTGTATTATTAATAAAACCAGTCTGAGTAGATTTTTTCAGCTATGTCTTATGAGCTGTTTAAATATCAACAACAATACACACACACACATATATACACGTACATGCTCAGGCTTTTTAGGTTTAGGTTAACCTATTAGAGAATATTAGAGCAAAAGTGGTAGAAATACAAAATCAAGCCAATTTTGTGTTCTCTTAATTATATGCTCCTTTATTAAAGTATGAAAGGAGGAGACATAGCAGTTAGGATACTGTGAGCCCCACGGAAGACAAAATCCAACAAAAATGTTACTTAAGCAATAAGAACACTTATTATCTCATAAGAAATCCAGGGATAGGGTTTCAGGACTGGCGAATTTCAGTGGCTCAGCACCATGAAGAATTTGATTTCTCCCACCCACCCATCTTTCCACATGTCACAGAACAACTGTAAGAAGTGAGTCTATTTTTCTTTTTTTATGAGGAAAGTGGGGCTCAGAGAGATTAAAACATGTGCACAAAGTTACTCAGTTAAGTGGCTAAGCCAGGATTTCAGCCCACTCTGGCTGAGTCTAAAGCTTATTCTCCTAATCACTCTAAAATCATAAAATCCATTGTAGATGTTAAGCATTATCTAAGGAAATGAGGTGATGCTTATTATTAAGCATAATAATGTACATGAGCATCCATACAACTAAATCTGCTTATTTTATAACTGTCAACTCCCTGTCCCTGCTACATAATTTTGTAAATACACATTAAGTTGCCCTCCTTATGCTTAAAATATGGTTGTGAATAGTCATAACATCTTAGAGGTAATATAAATTGAAGCATAAAGGAATCAGATCAAGAGTTCCTAAAGGTATTCTGCTAATCTTAAATTTATTGTGATTATACTGGAACTTCTAGAGAGCTTTCCCATTACCATGAGAGAGATCCAGACTGATAAGCAATTATGTTATTTATCATAATTGACTTTAATACATCCATCATTGGCAGTCTCCTATTTCATTTAGTCACTTCCAAAACCTTAAAAGGAGATTGTTTTTATATTTATTTTACAAATGGGTGATTATCTTCAGTGTGCCCATATATGGTTGTATAGGTTGAAGCCTGCACCACTGTATATCATGGCCCTAAATATTTCACTCCTCCCCTATGCCACCCTTGCTCCATCTGAGGGAATTCCTTCACCATCCACTAGAAAAATGTTCTTCCTTTTTCTGTTTTGAAGTTTCGTTGGAATCACTAACTTAGATCAGAACAGATATCTAGACTTTGTCTCCTAAACATTTATCAAACACTTCCTAGAAGCCCGGTTCTGCATGGCAGTTTCAAGAACATGATTTTACATAGTCTGCACAATCACCCTGTGAAACAAATATCATTAGCTCTGTTTTACAGATAAAAATATAAGAACTGTGGGGGTTTTAACAGTTCACCCCATGACACACAGCTATTAACAGCATTAGGGATTATGTTCTCTCAACTCCAATGCAATTTTCACTATGATAAACTAGGGAAGAGATAAAAAGTCATTAGGAGAACAAGGTAACCAAGTGCTTGGCTGGCCAGAAGCACTGAGGGGTTTGGGATCAGCGTGGAGAGTATGAGATGCTCAGGAGAGGCACAGAGTGGAGAGAAGGAACAATAGTGGGAAGGCCAATGAAGACCTTTCCCAGTCATTTCTTTTTTCCAGAGTCAAACTCTGTAGTTAGGCCACTTCCCTATCCCAGGTTCATTTGGTGATATTCAAGTTGGGAAACTGCAAAAACAATTCTGTTCAACTGTCATCACACCTTATGAATGTCTACAAGGAGCAAAGAACATCCCGCTCTATCTTGGTTTGAAAAGAAAGAAATAAAATCTGTTTACAGTTGAAGCAGTTTTTGTCTTTGTTTTCCCCACAGGGTCTCACTCTATCACCCAGTCTGGAGTTCAGTGGCTTGATCATAGCTTACTGCAGCCTTGAACTTCTCAGCTCAAGCAATCCTCCCACGTAGGACTACAGGCACACACCAACATGCACAGCTAATTAAAACAAATTTATTTTTAGAGACGGGGTCTGCTAGGTTGCCTAGCCTGGCCTTGAACCCTGGGCTCAAATGATCCTTCTCCCTCTGCCTCCTGAGCTGCTAGGATTACAGGCGTGAGCTACTGCACCCAGCTTTACAGTTGAAAGTTTTCTATTTGGCAGGGTCACCATGTAAATCATGGGCAAGTAACTGAACCACAGGCTACTAGTTTTATCAGCCATTAAATGTGGGTGGTAAAATTGAAACATTCTTAATGGGTTGTGAATTGTTATTCATTCACATACGGGGATGATGTAGAAATGCCCAAGGGAAACAAGTATTATATTGTCTTATTAAATTTTTACCCTAAATTCAAAAGTTGCATATTAAGAGCACTCAAAATCTAGATAAGATGTAGTTGTGCCCTCGAAGCCTGGAAGGACATGAAGGCTCTGCCCAGTATGATAAAGACCCAGAATTACTAGGTACACACACAATCTAGAAAATAGTGTGAAAATGTGTTTTATTATTCACATGTGGTAATCTGTCAGTTCATAAGGAGTCTACCACTGATGGCCTTCAGGAGATTATTTTGTGTCTTGTCTCCCTCTCTTTTTTATTTCCTCTCCTTGTTTTTTTTTGTAGTTGTTTTTGAGATGGGGTCTTGCTCTACTGTCCAGGCTGGTCTTGAACTCCTGGCCTTAATGATCCTCCTTGCCTCAGCCTTCCAAAATGCTGAGATTACAGGCATGAGCCACCATGTCCAGCCTATTTCTTATCACTCTTATTTCTCTGCAGGGTTGTAGACCCATGTGCCTAACATCAGTAAGACCTAGTCCCCCTGATTCTTTCTTTCTTTAGAACTAACCACCTATATAATAAACACTCCTTTTGTTACTATTTACTGAAGCTCGGAGTATTATCTCCAGGCCTCATTAAGATGAAATAGATGACAGTGCAGAGGAAAGAAGAAAATTAAAGAGAGAGCGAGAAAAAACAATTCATTCATCACTCATTCAAAAGTCAACACATATTTACAATTGAGCTGTTATGTGCCAGTCATCATCCTAGGAACTGGGGATATACAGGAAATCAATCCTGTTCGATCCCTACCCTTGGGAAGCTTATATTCTGGTTGAGAAAAAGAGACAATAAGATAATTAAAACAACCATGTAAAACATGACAGCTGGCAATAATTACTCCAAAGAAAAATTACGCAGGGCAACAGGATAGAGATGATGGGGGTGGTAATATTTTATGCCAGGGGGTCAGTGAGTAGTCATGTATAAAGATTCCTTCATTCAATATTTATTGACTGCCTTTGAAGAGCTGGGTACTGTGCAAGACGAAAGATGAATAAGACATGGTCCCTGCCCTCCAGGAGCCAACAGCACTGTGGAGAATCTCGCCGCCTGCTCCATTAGGCAGACAGATTATAAGTTTCAGGGCATACTGCTGCAGTAACATCGTACACAGTGACCAATTTGAACAGATTGTAAGTATTCCAAAACTCACAGTGGTTTCCATAAAATAATTCTCACTTCAAGCAAACATTTTCAGTTGGTGAGTAACTCTATTTTCCACCGACAGCACTCATAGTTGAGGGCTTTCTTAATGCAACAATGATTTGTTTTTCTAATTGGTTGCCAAAGATTGTTTGGGTCCTTATTGAAATGTACTTGTTTAACTCCTCCAAAGCAACTTGGCTGGTTTCTTGCTGTTGTACTGGCAAATGCTGCCTCCTGTACTGAAAAATTTGTTCTTTCTGAAAAATGTGGACTGTCCCTGGATCGTTTTCATTAAAATCATTGATTAAAAAAAAAAAAAGAATTATAGATTTTTTTTTTTAAAAAAAGTGATAACAGAACTTTGTATCAGCCAGATTTACATAAATGTAAATCTACATCCTGAATGTTGTGCCATTTTATACTATTTCCATCATGTTTTGTGCACGTACCTGGCTCAAAATTTCCTTATTCATTGAGAAGACAGAGAAAAGTATAATTATGGTCAAAATACTAAACAAGCTGTATAAACAAGCTGTTTTCTTTGTTGTGTTTTTAATACAAGCTCCACATCCTCGGCCTCACAAAGGTTGTAATAATATAACATTGTTAACACGAAAACGCTATCATGTGATAGAACAACGCTGAGCAGAGAAGTCTTTGTTTCCCTGAAGACAGAGCCTTTTTGACAGTGGCTGAGAGATCATATCACACACAGTTGCTCTGGAGTAAAGGAGACACAGACTTGCTGATCTCTCTGCTAGCGCAGGCGAGGATAATCCACTCACTCTCCAGGTTCCATGTTGGAACCTTCTTCCTCTTCACATTCTCACTGTCAAATTCCTCACCCTTTGCCATAGTTAGGAGACCCAGGAGAGGAAATTATTTTGGCTAGGCTGAGACATAAGCACAGGTGGTGCCACTTGTTATAAACTTTTCAGTTTTTGTTGGAGCCGTGAGGCGACTTTATAGTGGCCTTTGAGCAGTTTGCTCTGTCAGGGAAAGGGAAGCAGGAGCTTTTGGCCCTGGCTGTTGATTGATGGCGTTGCTGCGGGTTACCACCGGCTGCCATCTTGCAAAGGACACATTTCCTCTCAGTGGTGCCTCAGGACGACGGTGCCAACCTGGATCACAGCTTGGCTACAGACAAACATCCTCGTTTCCTTAGATTCCAACCAGTGGATTCGGGCAGTTCTTTCTATTCTGTGTTGGAGAAATTTCACACCAAATTTTGAATTAGGTCGAGCTATTCCTTTTTTTCACTGTACCAAGGTAAAATCAATTTGTCATCAATTGTGTCTTTTTCCTACACATCAGAGTCCTTCTCATTGGTAAAGTTTTTGCTCTTATCACGACCTTTTATATAGCAACTCCCACTGCTATGATCATGTCAGCTTCAGGGGTAAATGACTGACAGGAATTTTGCTTATCAAAGTTACTTCCAAAGGCCATGAAAAGTCAGTCACTGGATAAGATCAAGAACTTTGTTCTAAATATAAACTCTTCCTCAGCACTTACAAATAATAATTTTAAGTAAGTCTACCAAAGTCTAACTCTACCATAAAATTCCCCACAGGAACTCTGCTCCTTCCTAAATATTCCATTTTCTAAGGATATTACTGAAGGTGGAATTTACTTCATTATAGCTTAAGTAGCTGATTCTGTGGCTTATGTGTGTGCCCCACATTTCCTTGGTGATAAGATGCTAACAAAAAAAAAAACTTTCATTTTTCAGCTCTGTGTACTTTGTTTCAGAGAATATACTGCAATTACGTAGTTTTTCAGAGTGGCCCTCCCAGATAGGAAGGATGTTCCAGTTGTTGGCAGGTTTGGCTTGGGTTATGCAGTGTATTTGTTTGGGTTGTATGTTTTGAACATATGCCCAGGGCTTTTAAAAAGAGTGATGGGAACATTTGTACAAATGAAATTGAAAGCAAGAGAACAGCCATTGCCAACACTTTAATTATGAACCTAGCAACATGTGTACTTATTGGAGAGTTTAAAGGGTATAAGACAAAGCAGAGGGAAAGGAGGGGGCAGCTGGTGGTCTCAAGCAGGATGACTGCCTTTTTTTCTTATCAGGAAGGTAAGAAAAGGCATAAAGCCCTTCTACCCTTTTGGACGTCCAAAGATATGGCAAACTGCCCTGTGCACTTTCCCCCAATATCCTTTTCATTTTGAGGTGCTGTCAGGACAGAGGGTAAAGTTTGGAGGCAGCCAGGGTGGTCATTTATGTCAGGTGATCTGAGTGGTTCACCCTTCCTCCTCTACCAATGTTTTCCTCAAGGTCATAAGGGCCAGCTCATCACAGGGTGTTGCACTCCCAAGAGTGTGTGTGTGTGTTTGTGTTCACGTCTGTGTCTTATGACCTTTATTGCTTTTTATTGCCTAAGGGGGAAAATGCCAAACTCTTTGGAACCTCTCTTCTTTGACAGACAAATTTCCCAGAAACTGTAACCAGACTAGCTGGAGGGTTGTTACGTACGAGGGTTTACTAAGGTTGGGGTGGTGAACCAAAAGAATTTGGAAAGTTTGAGACTTGGGAAGATAGGGTGGTTGACACACACTTTCTTTCCCTGTAATTTTTGAGGGTTTTTTTTTTCCCCTTGCATCTTCAATTCCAGTTAAGTATATTTCATTCCAGACAGAAGATCAAAATCCTCTTCAGTCTCTGCATGGATTAGGAATAATCATAAGGTTAAAATAACATTGTCTCTGCTCTTAAAATCTATAGTTTTATTCTAAAGAAGGTTTTTTTTGGGGGGGTGGAGTCTGTTGGACTGTTTTTTTTTTTTTAATGTTATAAATGAGATGGTATTTCCAAAGTAGCTATTATGCTGTTGTAATATAATTTAAAGGGGAAGGGATAGCTAGTTAAGAGCGTATCTTTTACTTTTAAGGCTTTTTTTTAAATTGATGGAAAAAGATACGTACCAACACAAATAGCTCATGGCCAATTCTCTCCCCAAGTGTAACAGCTAGAACTCATAGTTCCCAAATAGAATGCTAAAGCCCACTGAAATGTCCCGGCAGGTTGCTGGGTTTATACTACAATGTCTGGTATAAATTTAATGTAATTACAGCTGCTTGCTGAAGGAAACCTGCAGTCTCTGCAGGTTGTCAGGACCTTAGTTATGGCCAGAAGGGTAGTGGGCGGATTCAAATCCCCCCCACTAGTGCCAGCAAGCTAGGAGCTTCCTTCAGAGCAAGGACAACCAGCTGTATGAATAAACCAGCTGCGCAGAGCAGAATTAAAAAGCTTGTTGATTTAGGTAAAATAGTGCCACCTGTGATTTCTTTTTTTCTTTCTTTCTTTTTTTCTTTTTGCTTTAAAAAAGTTTAGAAGAAAGAAAAGGCAAATCCTAGAAAAAGGCAGTTAGCTTCTTAGGAAATGCCAGAATCTGCTCAGCTAAACCGGGTTATTTTCCTAGGAGCAATAAAACAAATCAATAAATTTGAATTGAGTTATCACAGTGGTTTTCAAAATTACCTGAAATGCTTGCCAAACATTCTGACTCCCAGGAACTAGTCAAGAAATTTTGATTTAGAAAGTTTGTATCAATTTATGAGTCTGGGTCATCTGTAAAATGGGTGTTTTGCCACTCAAAAAACTAATAGGAACATTAAAAGAGATGGATCTGTTAAAGTTTTCTGTGACCTATGAAGGGCCACATAGATATTGCTATTTAACTAATATGGTATGCATACTGTTCCTCTTATTTGTTACGCATTTTGTTAACTCTCAGAGAAATAAGTGTGTTCTACTTGTGTACTGATAGTTTTCTATTATTAGAGTTCACCAAGAATACTTTCTTCTCAAGAAAATGAATTCCTTAAGCCAAAAATTATGAACAACATCTTTCTCTCTCCAAAGTAGTAATTTTGTTGTTCCTGATTTAACTCTGAAAATAACACACAGGCATCAGGGCTAGTTCCAATTTGCTTCCAAGGAGGAGGTTTTTAATCTTTCTTTCTTTCCCTCCTTCCTTTCTTTCTTTCTTTCGTTGGGTTCTTGCCGTATTTCCCAGGCTGGTCTCAAATTCCTGGCCTCAAGCGATCGATCCTCCCACCTCCACCTGCCAAGTAGCGGCCACCACAGGCACAAGCCACCC